>JALAJA010000378.1:0-31676 GCA_023376005.1 Doryteuthis pealeii | reverse complement strand
TTAATATGAATCATTTTTTTTAATATCTATTTGACTCAAACCGATGGGGACCTTTAAACAAGTTACTTAACACTCTGGGATAGTGCGACCTTGGAGTCAATGGCAATGAAAAGGTACTCCATATCCCAAAGCTCCGGAGCAGGGAGATGTTAGTTAGTGTCATACCCAAGACACCCTTTTATGAGTCTTCCCTTTTCTGCAGAGGATGCAGTCATGCTATGTTCCATAATAGAATGTTTTTCACTGTATTGAGTGACAGCAAGTTCTCCTCAAATCTCCAAGCTGATATTTGAGCAGTGCTTGTGATCTGGTTGTCTTGATCTTCCTCTGACTTCAGTCCACAAAAGTCTCTTTCCCAGCATTCTGGACAATTAATAAGCGGCTCTAACTGTGATCACCATCACTTTGTTCCACAACTTTTAACCTTCAGGCAACGGTCCAAGTATTTGTCAAGTTTTTTGTTTTCTTTTTGTTTCACTGTGGTTTGCGTAGAACAAAATCCACCTGTTCAAAGGTTTTCTTTTTTGCTAAATTAAAACTAGGTCTGCGTCTTCTAGCTGAAATAAGTGATCTGTTGTGTCTCCAAGTTCCTTGAGGGATTTTCTGTGCTCATTTTCTAGGTCAAGTACTTGGTTTATAAACGTGCATATACTATTTTGTCAGTATAATCAATTTCTGTCTCATTTCCCACCCATTCATCATTTCACTTGTATTCCTTTTGGCTAGTTTACTGCATTCACTATTTGTCATTAACTGTTTCATCTCAATCACTACATAGCTTACACTGACATTCTTCCTATGTATTATCCATTTTTGGCATTAAACATAATTTAAAAATAAACCCTTTATCAGATGATAATTCTGGGTTGGGCATGTTTTTCACCACCAATGCCTTATCATCAGTAACCAGAACACCAGCAATTATCTACAATCCCACCAGACTTTGTTGACTTTCCATCATACCCAAGGAATGCCACATACATATATATATATATATATATATTAATATATATATATATATTTTAAAGTGATGAATCAGTGTCAAATCTCAATACATTTTAGACCAATTTGTGCACCTCCATACCATCAAGACCTAATTTCATATGAGTGTTTCGTATTTCCTAAACTGAAAACTTCATCACAAGAAAAAGATTTGAGGACATAGGCTAAACACCATATCAAAAGAAAAGTTTTTGAAGTTTTTTGGCAATGGAAAGCTCACTAAAACAAGTGAGCTGAATGCCAAGGGACAATTTTGAAAAAAATTAATAATTCATTCTTGATAAATATAGTTTCAGTTTTGATATGTTTGAACATACTCAATTCATAAATGTTATAGTGGAGACCTGCTTATAAGAAAATATCTAATTATATATTCACATATGAAACATTTATGCTAATATATTTCTTAAGATCAGCATTCTTTAATAAATAAAAGGATATAAACATTAAATTTATCAAGCTGTACTGCATTTTTTTCTTCTTTTTTTAAAAACTTTTTCTCTAACATAAATTCATAAATAAATATAATTCTTTACACTACAAGTGGTTCTAAGAACTTATTCACAGTTGCACACAAAAAATCCCCTCTGGCATGTTACACACACACACACACACACACACACACATATATATATATATATATATATATATATATATGTGTGTGTGTGTGTGTGTATGTTTGTTTTGAGAAGCTTTTTCCTCCACAATGTGGAATACATCTTCAACACAAAGAATATAAAAGTTTTCTAAACAGAAAATGTTTTTATTAAAAGCCATATTAGCACAAAGTTGAAAAGAAAATTCTATAAAAATAAAGTGAACAAAGGATGGTGTCTGAAATATTTAGAAAGTAAGATAAATCTACAGTGAAAGGAGATTTTGTTTGATAAACTACCAAAATCTGCAAAGGCTCCACAACGTCCAACGTTTTTCTTGATTTATTAAATTTTTTACCTATTTAATATTCTTATATATGAATACATGTAATATCAAGTGTGTGAAAAGGTTTTCCGAGTATTAATATTGAAAAAAAAGAAAAAACAAAAGGTTTTTCAACTAAATATTTTGTGCATTGTACATGTCTTGAGCATTTTCTTATTGAATTTACTGCCATTTTAGTTTTTACTGAATTTTAATTTATATATTATATATATATATATATATATATAAGATTTAACATTTTCTTATATAGATTTTAAAGTTTAATTAACAATATTCATTGACAAAGGGGTAACAACTACAATCTAGAAATCTACTGTCATCTTAAAAATCAGTGCCATTTTTTTTTTTTAATTATGAAACGAGTATTAATACTTTTGATCTTCAATTGTTAGCAAAACATGGGATTGAGAAAGTGCGGCAACCTTCATTCTCATCAAGTTCTGTTTGACTCTTTTTTTTATTTCTTAAAAGGAAAATCAATCTTAAGATTTGAGACATAGAAGATATTTAAAAAAATACAACCACATAGCTTTATGTCATATCAATTGAAAAAGTTTCATAGGTGCTACAACCAATGGGAAACTTATGTTTTGAATACAAGGGGACTGTTTAAAAAAATATATGTCATTTATTTTGCATTTATATTTATTCTAAACATTCATCACATCTTAAAACTTTGATGAATTTCAATTTAGAAAAAAATTCAATTTAGAAAACAAGAAAATGTCACACAAACTTATCTATTGGGACTGCTGATCAAGAATTGGTACTGGATCATCTAGGTTTTGTCTAAACACCATTCTTTTTATATGTTACTCATTTGCATACAGGTATTCATTTAAAAGTTTAAATTTTAAAATTGAAAAATTTTTGACGAGGCATGAAACCATCTGTTCTCTCCTTAGCTATGGGTAAATATTAGGGCAGACTGAGGTTTTAGCCTTGTTTAAGCATCTAGTCTAAGAGAAGAAAAACTCTAAATTCAAACCAGGTTCAGTCTGCTTAAAAAATTGACTGTCACATTCTGCCTCTGTGTGTATGTGTGTGTGTGTGTAATTATATCCCCATGCATGTAAATTTACATGCACAATATGCATAAATATATCAATAAATTTGCAGCCTGCATAATCCTCTTGCTTGTTAATGCACTTAATAACTAATCATAATTAATAATAATATGTTGGGTTGTGGATTTATTGATGCAATCTTATACATTTGCACATCCTAAGATTTATATTAAAGATAGGTTTATTTTGTTCACTTGATTAAATTAATAAGGAAATAATAATAAAATAATCCTTCACTATTCATCACTTGCAAAATCTTCACAGATGCAAATGAAAATATTTCATGTAGAAATGTTTCTCTATTCATTCTTAGCTTCTTATTGTTTTTTTTATTTAAATTTTTTCAGCGGGAGTGTGTGTGTGTATGTGTGTGTGTGTGTGTGTGTGTGTGTACTCTATTTTCTCCTGATATAACAAAGACACAAAACATGTATAAATTAAAGAGAGTGTTAATTAGATGACATGGCTTCAAGTTGTTGACACCTTGAGGCTAAACATGATTTCAGGAAAAGGAAAGTAATTATAAAGTTATTTTGTACTTTCTACTTTATTACCTATATATTAATACATTGACACTATTGTCTGTATGAGTCATGGTGAAGGGGAGGAATGATAGTTACATAGCCATAAAAATGGATAGAAAGAAAAAGTCTGTTTTTGTATCTTTGCTACCTGATACATTTCAAATTCTTATCACCCACTGCCACCATATCTACTGATTTTCCTTTTAGGTTAATTCTTGGAATAAAAAAAAATCACTAAGTTAAATATAAATGGAAAGTAAAAAATTAGCTTAACTAATTAGTAATTAGTACTAATTATAACATTTTCAGTAAACCATGACAGAAAATGAAAATAATAATGTCAAAAAAAAATTTGTGCAATTCAATGTAAAAAGGGAATTACTTTTTGAAAAAATATTCTTTATCATGGAGTTATAATGAATAAAATGTTCTTTGCAATTTGATAATACTTTTGATTCATTTGGTTGTATGTATGTATTTATCCAACCCCTCTATCACAGAAATGTGACACAGGGTCAATTATTATTTGGAATAAAGCTGGTTTGCCTTCTCCTAGATTGTTCACCCATAGCTAAAGACCCCAGTCTCCCCTACTATTTACCCATAGCTGGGAAGAGAACAGATGGTTTCATACCTTACCCAAGGGCATTAAAATGAAGTGATACCTAAGAAGCTTCATGCAGGATTTGAACTCATTTCTTATGATAACATTTACGCTTACTTGACTGTATGTAAGTAAGTATTGTAAATATTAATTCAATATACATGGAATTTATTAATAAAGCATTTAATATTGCTTATTGATCTTTAATGACATGTGCATTTTCTATGGGTTATGCAAAGTTTTTATTAGATTATTAGAATGGTAGAATCTAATAAATTTATTCACAGCCTTATTACACAGGATCTACTAAGGAATCATGAAATAAATTAGGAGAGAAGTGAATACTTATCATTTGAGAGTAAAATCTCAAGAAACATTCAATTAATATACCTGATCATTATTGTAGCAGATAGCACATACAATTTATATTTTAATCTTTCTATTAGTCAATCAAAATTGATTACTCTGTCAGTATAATAAAAACCGCTCAGTCTTCAATTTTCTTTCCTTTTTGATTTTATATTGTTAGTATGTTTTCCATCGATACATATATACAACTTCAGATATGAAGTAATTTTAACATTCTTAAAATATCTAATTCAAAATCAAATTTCATAAACATGTTAATAATAATGATAATACCTTTGTGACTTACAGATACAGATGGATAACCCTAATCCTGGTTAGGAGACCAGACCTAGTAGTAATTAACAAGAAGAGGAAAACGTGTCATCTCATGGATTTTGGCATCTTGGGTGGATCACAGAATGAGGTGAAAAAAAAAAAAAGAAAAAAAAAGACAAATACTTGCACCTGGTCAGAGAGTTAAAAAACTGGAACATGAAGGTAAAGGTCATACCAATTGTAATTGGAGCCCTTGGAACGGTTCCCAAAATGTTGGAAAAGAGTCTAGAGGAATTGGAAATCCAAAGAAGAATCAAGACCATCCAAGCAATGGCACCATTAAGATCAGCTAGAAAACCCAGAAGAATCCTGGAGACCTGAGGAGACTTACTGTCAATCAGTCTACAGTGAACCACCAGCTTGGGCGGGTGTAAAAAAAAACCTTAATAATAATAATAATAATAATAAGAAGAAGAAGAAGAAGAAGAAGAAGAAGAAGAAGAAATCATAAAAGTAAATGTTGACAATAATATATATATATATATATATATATATATATATATATAATATATATATATACCCATGAACAGAGCAAATATAATAAAAACCTGATTAATTACAATACTATTACTACAATTTTAATTTTCATGTGGCAAATCATTTCATTCTGCAGAGTAAAATTGTTTATGACAATAAGAGTTTAGCAATAATAAAAACAATTCATAAATTGTATATGTGTTCTATTTTTCTCTTTTCTTTAGAAGCAACTTAAAAGTTAAATGGATTTAAATGTAAATGAAATCCATACCTACTTTGCTTCAAATCCATAAAGGTTTAATGTTCTGTCATGGATTTCTCAGATTTCAACAGTGAAAAAAAAAAATTCAGTAAAAGATAATTGAGACATTCAATCAATGTTTCATCTTAGAGAAGTGTTCACTATCCTCGATTTTACATTATCAATATCCAGATTTGAAGAGCTTTCCTCAACCCATTTTTTCTGTAATGTGCATTTTAGACAGTTTTAATACCAGCCTGACCTCAATTTTCAAAACATACAAACTGTCACATGACAGAAAAACAATTCTTTACTTTTATGAAAATCTGTGACCTTTCATTTTTTTTATACAATCAAATTATTTGACAGTTGCAGATTTTAAAAGTTCAAAATTTCCACTAAAAATTAAAAAAAAAAATATTCCAACATTCAAATCAACAGTTTTGGCAAAGCAGAATATTTGATAAAATTACCAAGGATTTCAACAAGTTAGTATTCATTATAATATATTCAAAATTGTATATGCTAAATATGTGTCATGTACTATCAGATGAAATAATTATTATGATTGATTTCAATTATATCACTTTTTAAGAGTTTTTTACACCAGCATTAGCTGGTGGTCTTTCACTGAAGCCTGAATGACAACAAGTCTCCTCAGGTCTCCTCTACTTTAGCCAAATGGTCTCAATTCTTCTTCTGATTTCCACTCTTTTTTTTTAAAAAACTTTTCAGACCAACTAGAATTTGTATAACCTTCATCCTCATGTTCCACAGTTTTTTTTTTAGTTCTCTGGCAAGGTCCAAGTATTTATTTATCACAAATGTGTCTCAGATTTTTTCCTGAATGAGACTTAATTTGTGAATTGAGTGCATTACAAATTGTATAGTCACAGACATACTCCACCATAAGTCATCATTTGTTCTTAAATATTCTCTAGAATTTACATAGTAACCTCTTAACTTTTTCCTGAGTGATGCCAGAGAGCTAAGATAATCATTAATCTGATTGAAGTTCAACTATAGAGAAGAACTAGAAGAAGAAATAAGCAAAAAAGTTTTTCTTCAGTGTTTCAAGAAATAAAAACAAAAGCCAAAAGTGAGAAGCTCAAAGGATGTGTTTTTCAAATTATTGAATTAATTTGAAAATAGAAAATAGCTATACTATATTGACAAAACCAACTCATTGACTTTCAGGCTGTAAAATAAGTTTGATTCTTGGGATTTCAGTCCAGCCACACACACACAATACTAAAGTGGGGGTGTCAGCAGATTAATCCAATGTCTACATGACAACATCATCAGAGGCAAAGACTATTTTTAGCTTTGTCCATTATTTTTGAAAATTAATATTGTTCTAATAAATTGTTGGAAAAAAATATTTAAAAAAACTTAAACACTATGGAAGGATATGTGACCATCGCAAAAAAGGCTCCAAGATAGGGAAAAAGAAGGAAAAAATGGTGGCCTCTCCTCCCCCCTCAGAGCAACCCAAAAACTACACTTTGAAAATAAGAACGTGTGTTTGCATAATGGCATAAAAATCACTAATCCCAAAATTGACAAGGAGTAACATAGTATTACTGAATAAATCAGTAAGAAAAGATGACTTCTGCGAGTGATGAGATAAACACTATTTTTTCTTGTAAATATTTGAATGCATTTTATTTTTACGATCATAAGTTCTGCTAAAAGTAGGAAACGGTGCTTTCAAAAGATTTTGAAAATATAGAACGTCATGTATGTGACAGTCACAAAAAATATCTACAAGATGAGAATAAAAAAGAACAAAATGACAACCCCTTGGTGCAAAAGCTGCGATTTGATGCAATAAGAACTGACACTGAACATTCTAAGCTTTTACCAATTTTGAGCATTTAGTTTTAAAGATAATCCCTGTTTTCAATTTGCATACATTTCATGACAGACTTAGCATACATGAGAAATATTCTTTTTAAGAGGATAAATGCAAACTATGTGCCCCTATTTGGAAATGTTCTATATTGAACTTTACAAATTTGTCCTGATGTTCTTCAACATTGCATTTTTGTCTAGTTGTTTCTTAAGATATATTTTTTGCATACTGTCTTATTGAATATTGTTTATTTTTAAACAGATCTATTTGACTCATAAATAGGACCCTAATATAAACTATCAATCCAAATCAGAGTAAATCTAGGAGTAATGGTAATGAAGGGGTACTCCACATTCCCAAAATCTCCAGAATTTGAGAGTCATCATCAGATAAAGTTTAGTGTCATATCTAGAACATAACTTACAGGGCTAAAAGTCTGAAATCTTAAAATAGAAGAAATATGTTTGGAGTAAAAATCAAACCTCTTCTTTCAGGAGTTGACATATAACAAGTTAAATCAATTTCCAGCTCTGCTAAAACCCAGGTACATTGGCTGTGACACTGAACGGCAAGGCTCCTGTTCTGGGACTCTGACTTGGAGTGGTAGTACCTGTTAGAGTCCCATCTATGAGTCAATTAGATCTATTAGAAAATTATTTGTATTAGATAAGAATATCTTTAAATATAACTGTGTTCAAATTATTTGTATGAAGAAAGATTATTTGAAGCTACAATTGTTTACAAAAGAATTGTCACAATTTTTAGTTACTTGAAATCATATAACTTTGTGCAAAAATTATTATTATTATTATTATTAAGAGTTTTTCACATCAGCGTTAACTGATGGTATTTCACTGGAGTCTGAGAAACAACAAGTCTCCTCAGGTCTCCAGGACTCTTCTGAGTATTCTGGCAGATTGCAGCAATGCAGTATTCTGGATGGTCTCAATTCTTTCTCTGATTTCCAGATCTTCCAGTTTTTTTTCCAAGCTTTTTGGGACCGTTCCAAGTGCACCAACTACAATTGGTATCACTTTGACATTCATATTCCATAGCTTTTTCAGTTCTCTGGCAAGGTCTAGGTATTTGTCTATCTTTTCGTTTTCCTTTTTTATCTCAAAGTCCCAGAGAATTTTATGCATTTCATTCTCAAGAACAGATTCTGGTTTATGAATATACCATTTTGTTGTATGGTCAAAATTTAATTTTTTGCATAATTCCCAGTGGATCAACTTCCCAACCCAGTCATGCCTAGTTTTGTATTCCTGTTGTGCTAGTTTGCTACATTTACTTAGTACATGGTTTACAGTCTCATCTCTGTCACCGCATAGTCTACATTTACTATTTTGTTGGGTCTTATCAATTTTTGCTTTGATATAGTTTGTCCTTATGGCATTATTTTGTGCAGCAATTATTAGGGATTCAGTTTCTCTCTTGGGGTTTCCTTTTCTTAACCATATCCAAGTCTTTTCATGTGCAACATCTCTAATTTGTTGTTTGAAGTGTCCATATAATTGTTTTTCTTCCCATTTTTGTTTTCTAGTTTTTGTTGTTTTTCTGTTTGTCCATATATTATATCTGCTATTATTGGCTGCCATAAGTAATCTGTCTTTGCTTGTTACTTTAAACTATACAATTGTGTATCAATTATTTGTTTGATAGGAATATGTTGATAACACATTACTGTGCAAACAAATGATTATTATGATAAAAAAAATGTTATTAGAAATGATTGCAAGTGAAAACTGGAAATAGTTATGATTATAATCAAACATTTACAAATGAATCTAATTGTGGCATTAAATAACCCATAAGGAGTTGATATGCTGTTAAACCAAACCAAACTGAAAACCAGCAGTATGTTAAAGAAACGCCATGTAGAAGTTCAACTAAACACAGATTGAACCTCACAAGTAAAATTAGATATTAAAAAGAACATGAGAACTCTGAAGTTTCAAACATTGGAAACACTAAATAGTCATCTTTCTACACATCCTTTCATGTATGCATAGAAATTTACTTAAAATATCATTAATTTTTTTCTTGGAAAATCATCTCTTCAATAATTAAAGAACTTTGTAATCTCTTAAGAACTATTGCTGTAGAATTCTGTGATTTATCTTGTGTTTAATTGATGCATACATATTATTGTTAAATTATAAATAACAACACATGTTTATTCCTTACTTTCTGATATTTTTTTCAATTAATATGACCATAATAAACAGTTTCACATAATTGGGAACTATAGAAGTGTGTAAGCTTCTTACAAAACTTGGAATGGAAGATTTAGAAAAGTAGCTTATAGAATAATGTCTTTAAAGCAGAAGTCAATAGAAGACTTAAATTTATCAAAAAATAACAATAGACTCACCAAATATAAGATACTGAATAGTACATGACACAAATGTCTGTTCACCTGATGGTGACACAGATTTCTTTGTCATTGTTGCTGGAGTCCTACAAGCACCATTTTTCTTTATAATTTGCCTTTATTACATACAACAAACATCATTGGATCTGATGAACAAAAAAGGCTTCATGCTAAAAAAAGGCAAGAAGACAGTGATATTCAGCAGAAACTATTACAGATGCAGACTAAGCAGATGATCCAGCACTTCTAGCAAATACACATACACAGGCCAAATCACTGCTGCATAGACTAGAGAATGAACTCAGATAAAACAGAGTTCATGTTACAAACAAGATGAGGACATCTGCACACTAATGGTAAGCCTCTGATATTACTAAACCAATTCACTTACCTAGGTAGGGATATCTCATTCACAGAAAGTAATGTCAATATATACATAAGAAAGGCATGGACTGCTATAGACAAATTATTGATCATATGGAAATCTGATATAAGATGAAGCAAAAATTATTCCAAGTTGTAGCCGTGTCAGTGTTAGATGGAAACTGTACAAGGATGATTGTGTTATCCTGAAGAAATCCTGGAAGCAGCACCCCACAAAAAAAGCTGCTGTACAGGCACTTGCCTTCTATTACATAAACCATTCGGGTAAGATGAACAAGACATTCTGGACATTGTTGGAGGAGCAGAGACAAGACAAAATTATATGTTTATAATATCTACATTATAAACATAGGTGTTGCATTCATCATGAAACTCTTTATATATGTATGGCTATATAGATAGCCCATGTACTTTTCATGTGGTATTTGACTAGCAAACTAGTTTCACAGATCATTATTAGTGGAGGCACTTATGGCGTAACAGTTATCCTCATAGGAAATAGAAGCAGCAACCAGTTCAAATCTTGGATGAGATTGATTTATATTTCATTTTGTACTAATATTCATCGAAAAGGCATTTATCTCTTCCCCATTTCCATCAATGGGTAAATACTCTAAATTCAAACCAACAGTACTCTTCTTAATAATTGACCCTGCATTGCATCCTGCTCATGGCAGAGGAGTTGAGCAAATAATTACTAATTCAGTAATTTTTATCCTCACTGAGTGCCCCACAGTTATGACATTGAGCAAGATACTGAGCATATGAGGGGGTGGTGCTGAAAAGTTCTTAGGAGGACCAAGAAGAAAGTTGTCTTTTTGTATTGCTTCTAAGAAACTTAGCTATTTGAATAAATTATTGTAGTAATAATTCCATTCCTTTTCCTATTTTGATTTATCAGGAAATTATTCTTTCCAAATCTTTTTATTGAGTAATTTCCATTATTGAATCACTATTTGTATTTATGCTGATAATTGTATTTTTCTTATATCATATATATTATAAACTTTTATATACATTCAGTTTCATCAGACTCTTTCTTGTTTTTTTTTTCTTTTTGTAATTAAATATATTTTTGTTACATAAATGTATGTTTGCCTTTCATGTTTTTTTCTACACACGTTTCTTTCTATGATGTGAAAAGTAAGAATCAAAATGAAACACACTCTCTTAAAAGAAATATCAGCACTGCAACTTACATATTATATTGTCTGGATTTAATTCATAACAAATGATTAAACTCTTAACAAGAAATACAACGATTGTGCTAAACATGACCTATGGACCATACCACTTATATTGGTCACTCTTAATTAAAAGAATTTCAATTTTTACAAGTAAAATGATTTATTGTTGTGATCAGTATAAATCTATTTGAAAGTTTTCTTTCTTCTCTTTTTGTACATCTACTATGTGTTTGTGAATTGTGTGTAATGAACCTGATGGAACTGGAGGCACATTGAAGCCTTGAAGCAATAATCTAACATACAGACAATAAATCAGTCAATTAATTCAATTAAACAACACTAATCATTCGGATATTATTAAATTGTCATCTTATCTGAAAGTAGTTAATCAGTTTAATATGAAAATATTGATCTTTAAAAGTTTTTATTGTTTATTTCTTATTTACTATTTTGATTTGTTTATAGAAATATTTTTAACACCAAATATATTTACAACAAAGGAAGACATTAAATATTCAAATGTACAAGTTGAATGGCAGAAATTTTATTTATATTTCATTTAGTTGGGTCTATATTAACAGTTGGGAAGATTTTGCTTGTCCGTCCTCTATACATCAAGTTGTTTTGTGTAATTCTACCAAATCTGGATTGCATATGTATCAAGAGAAGGTTTTAACATAAAAGATGAAATAAGGAAATAAGGGTTCTTATTGAGAGTAATGTTGCTATTAATAAACAATAATCACTGGTAAGCCATGTTGCTGCAATATATCACAACTAATCACAGCAAATTTAAATTTCCATACTTCAAAAGAAAAAAAAATTATTACTTTGTTAGAACAAACAATCTGGACAAAATCAAAAATGTTTAAATTTATAAATTCTTATATGTTACTCATTTAAAAGAAAAATAGATTTCTTTAAAATGTCATGAAATTTTCACAGAATAATATTAACTTTATTATATAAAGTAAAAATATAATTTTAAAATCTCTTATGTCCAATGGATTTATCTTTTTTTAATAAAAGTTACTGTTTGTACTTCTCAAATGTAAATTTTTACTTAATGACAAAGATTGTAAAATGAACTTTGAGAAAAAAGTCCAATGAATCAAAGAGATCTTTTATATTTATCTGTTAGTCTTGCTATATTGTCAGTTCAAATCTTTATCTCTTAACCAGTTTACACTGGTACTTCAGCTGGTTTATTGAATAATGAGCCTGAAAAGTAGAGAATTTGAAAGTATTGTTGAGCCACAAAATGAATTGGTAGTTGTATCAGTCTGTTAAGCAGAAATACATTAGGCCATATGAATGAAATATTCTCTGAGAAACACGCCAAACAAATAGATTCTCTTATATGTTCATTATTGCCCGATGTTGTATACTTTATAATGTCAAAATAATTTTATGTTGTGATCATATGCAGAATCTATGCACAATATTTTCCCTATAGATGTTGTTTACTAACAACAACATCTATAGGGAAAATATTGTGTTCCATATACACTGTTCTTAAGCACTAAATTAAAATAAAACATATTTGCATACATAAAAACGAGTTTATGACTTTATTCTATATATTTTATTCTTTATAAAGATATATAATCAAATATAAAAGAAATATATGACCCATAACAGTTGCTATATTTCATATGAATTTTATATCTTAAATTCACAAGTATCATAAAAACAAAATAGTATATGAGAAGTTAGAAATTTCAAGGATAAAATTCTTATATATGTACATAATGGAGTAATAACACAAAATCCTTCTAGAAATTAATGAGACTGATTTCTTTTAATTTTTTGGTTGCTAATCTTGACTGAAAATGTCTGCCTGTCAGAATTTGTCTTTAGCTGAGCAATTTTTTGTTAAGATTATAAAGAGACATGCAACACAACATCCAATTCTTTGTAGAATGTGAAAGAAATATTTTACAAGTTAACAAAGGTTTATGGAAATCAAATTCCATCCTTGACACAGATTTTTTATTGGTACAAAGTATTTTTGAATTGCTAAGAGATTATAGAAGACAATGTTCTGGTTGATCAGTCACTTTATAAACAAAAGAAAATGTGACTAAAATTTCAGTACATCAATTTCTAAATGAACAAAGCTGTTTATGTTTCACTTTGGAAATACATTTATCCCTCCTCCAGCTATGGTTAGATAGACTGGGATCTATAGCAAAGTGTGACAAAATATTTTTGTTTCTTCAAAGGTTTACCCCAAGACTAAAGGTTCAAAAAGATTTTATTTTCAACTTTTGATTTGGTTCATTTTGTTCCACTATCTTCTGCCAACTTTATAATTCTGGCTTTTCCAGAACAAAGAACTGTTCCAGGAGCTTTTGACATCAACTTGGGAATTGAAATATTTTTCTCTAAGAGGATTTTTAAAATAGTAAATGGTAATCTAAAGCTGTATTCATCATCATTATCTAGGTGAGCCTACAGCATAAATTCCCTTTTCTCACCATCAATCCCAATCAGTCATCACTCTCTTGGCAAGTCCTCTAAATGGCATCTAGGGTATGCACAGAGTTGATGAATCTAAGTTTTTGCTGCTCAGAAAACACTGATGTGTCCAGGTATTGGAGTCCATAGAAGAATGTGACTTTCTTGCTATTTGATGAATAGAGTGAATGAAGGAAAAACTTTGCAGTCTGGGAATTGAAATATATGTCTCTCCTGCAAAGCTATAACAATTTTTCTCCTGTCACCAAAGCAACGTTAAAAGTAATTGTTTATAGTAAGTCAAAATAGTGTGTGTACTTTATGACATCATCAGTACCTGTTCATTAATGTTGGAAAATGAAAACATGGCAAAATAGTCTTTTATATATAAAAATGTATTTTCATTAACATTTATTTTATTTGCAAAAGCCATTTGATAACCTAGTTCTTTTTGTAGATTTAAAATCAGTGGGTTTTTCAGCAAGAACAAAAAATCTGTTTCACAAAGAGTGAAACATATATTCAATCTTTTGTCTTGTGATGAAAATATTTTGACTGCCATAATTTCTATGAAACAAATATATGATGCAAAATAATAACATTTTGTTTATTAAGTAAAAATAAGACTTTATTTTTTATATCAATTTATTGAATAACACATTTACTTTTTTGTTCTACAGGGCATGACAGAAATAACTCCTACATTTTAAACTCTCACCTGAGTGGTGTGAGGAAACTTACACTGATAGCAATGGTAGCTCTATCTACTTAATTTCTTACCCTTTTCTTTTTCAGATACAATCATGGCTTGGTTGGGTCAGACTATGTGTTTACTGTTGAAACATTCTTTAAGACAGGCAAATCTGTAAATACTACACAGAGAGCTTTTCATGCTCATATAAGGTATGTCAAAATAAAACTGTTCTTGATAGAATTTTCAACCCATGACAACATCAATTTACTATCCAGAACAGCATCATTCTGACATAGCAAAAAATAAGTACAAAAAGCTTTCTGTGTAGCAATTACAGTTTCACCAATCTTAAGAAAACATAATTGTAACTGATTCTATCTGTAAAAGAAAAGGGTAAGACATTAGCTAGATAGAGCTACCATTGTCACTTGCCAAAATTCACTTGTACCACACAGGTGACAGTTTACAATTTGAGAGGTATTTCTGTTGCACCCCATACTGTTTTGTCGTTTTTTCAAATAGTAGTTAAGATTTAACCTGATGGAATCTTGCAGACTTTCTATTAATTAATTTTGAATGCATTTCTTGGATTTCTGCTTTTATTAGATCTAACTGGAAAAATTACTTGTTTAATCAATCCTTTAGTTCTTTGGAATAAGCTTAAAATATAAGAATTTCTTCCAGTTTCAGCCCCAGCTGTGGGTTAAATACTACCACTAATATTCTTCTACAAGGATGTCTTTGAATTAAATAACCCACAAGGGTTGATATGCCATTAACGAAAAAACAAAACAAAACAACAAAATAGTCCAAACACCTGAGCCTTTTTTTTTCAGTTAATTTTCCTTAAATAAAAAGGAAAGATTTTCTTCTCTCCAGTATTTTGAATTTGCAAAATAGAATTAGCTTTTGAGTTATAATAGATAAAATAATCACTTTGTGAAAGTTTGGGCACATTCCACTGAAAGGACTGAGAATTGTGACAATAGAAAAAATCTAGAATATCAATTCTAATGTTTGATTATATTTTTCATATATTAGACTGATGCACCTCATCATTTTCAGATGATGAGATATGAATTAGCAGCTCTGAGCCAAACCCAAAGTCGATGTAGTTTAATGACTTCAATTTGAAACTTCTCAAACAACAATTTCAAGACTTCAAGAATTTTCAACCACAAATAACTAATATGTCGACCAAATCGATTATTTCAAAGTAGATGCATGAAAAGATCCAGTTCTAATAATTATTGCAAAGAGAATGCTGCTTATTCAAGTGGATAGAAGGCAATTACTTAGTGAATAAATTTACAGGGAGTTTTCAGGAAGAAGAAAAAAGAGAAAAGAGGAAGTTTATCTAAACTTGGCAAAAACTTAATTAGGTTTCAAAAATATGATTCATTTTAGTTCAGTATTTCTTTTGTTTTTCAATCTGGTTATTAAAAGATTCAAATATCTACTTATATATATTATATATATAATTGGAAAGAGAAAAAATTTTTTTTTTTCGACTCCCAATCTCCATATTAATAATTGGGATAAGTTTCTCAATCAATAACCAAAGAGTTTGATTTAGAACTACCAAATTATGTGTGCATACTTATTAGATTTCTTGGAAGGTAAAAAAAATTCATATTCCTTACAGGGATAGAATGTCTCTCATCAGGTTCAATAAAAATAAACAATAAGCTGCAAGAAGCCATATTGCTGCAAAACCTTACTAATTATACAGAATTTAAATTTTCAGAAGAAAAATTAAATTATTTTCCCCTGTTAAAATAAAAAATCTTTTACAATTCTAGAAATAAATATAAATCTAATAAGTAATATTCATTTAAACAATAGATTTAGATTTATTTCCAAAATTGTAAAAAAATTTAAAATAAGTAAAATAATTACATAGTATTATTGTTTAGTAAAGACTAAGAATCCAGAAAAAGCAAAAATAAAAAAGTGTCACTCGTTTAAAATATATACAAAATTTCACTTCTTACCTGGCATAGGTGGGTAATTCAGCTTATATATATATATATATATATATATATATATATATAATATAACTGCAGAGAGCTGTGTAACTATATATACATAATGTATGATGTGTATGTATATATATATATATATATATATATATATACACACAAGGTGTCCCAAAATAATGTATACACTCTTTAAATATTAATAGTTAATAATACTTGTAGCAATCTTATTTACCAGTCAAAATACATAAATTGAATGAGTTAAAACGATTCAAAAGTGTATACATTATTTTGGGACACCCTGTATATACTGACTTGTGATGGCTCTTTGGATGCTGAAATTCACCTACACATCCAGAAGGAATATGTGGCCTATGAAAGGCTTGAAAAACAGTTATCGTCTAATACCAGCATTACGCATAAAGCTTAGAGGTTTATAGGTCCTGCATGTTGAGTGTTCTATTGTACTCCTCAGAAAAATGGACATTGCTTCAAAGACATTTGAAAATTCTTGAACACTTTCATCAGAAATGTTTGAGATACATTTTAAACATCAAGTGGAATTCCAACACACCTAACACAGGTCCTTACAAGAGCAAAATGCACAAACTCTCATCATAACGGCCCAAATGCGATGGGCAGGTCATGTTGTGCGTATGAGTGATGTTAGAATGCCAAAGCAACTCCTTTACAGTTAGCTGCATGATAGCAAAAGGCTTGGAAGAGGTATAAAGATTGCTTAAAAAGCAACCTTCTAAAAATAAAAATAGATACTGACAACTGTGAAATGCTGGTATTGAAGAGAACTGACTGGAGAATTCATGTGGATGATGGATGTACCAGTTTTGAGAGTGAAAGAATTGAGCATGAAAACCTCAAGTGTCAACTTCGAAAGAGATACACCTGTCATATTGGTGAGAACATTGAGGGTTGGAAATGTCAAACCTGTGGTTGGATTCTGCTTTCTAAGGCTGGATATGTTAATTACAGGAAATCTCATTAGGGACAATTCATGCACACTGCAAGAACAAACAATGTGTCTTGTGCAATCTGTAACAAAGTATGTAAGTCGGCTTTTGGTCTTAAGAGATATATGGTGATGCATAAGCATCAAATTTTATCATCTGATCCAATGGGAAGGACGTCCTTCCTATGTCATATTTACATCAAACTTTGTGGATTTGCAGCAGAATTGATGATTCATTTGAGGGCTCATGAGAGGAAAGGTTCTGGTGGTAGGGTTATAGGACTGTGAGAGACGGCAGTGATCTGTAAAGATTATGCTATTGCTATATATATATATATATATATATATATATATTATATATATATCAATAGACAGAGAGGAATAGACATGCATATATATATAGATATAGATATGTTTGTTCTAATATATGCAATATTCTATCCTGAATGTTTACTTAAAGAGGCCTCCCATCTACTTAGCATTAAAATAATTTTATTGTCAAGGTTACATCTTGATTAAAAATAGAATATATGCAGAAAAAATAACCTTGAAAGAAAATAAACTTTAGCAAATGATAAAAGGATGTATTAAAACTACAATTATCTTCAAAACAAAGATTTCAGATTAGATCAAGGATCTCTTCTTCTCTTGACAATATTAATAATTGCAATCAAAAAAAGCTGATCCTTGGGTTGGTGAGTGGGTGTCTGTCTACTTGGAGAAACAATCATCTTCAAGAAAAATGAGATGTATTAAGACTGAAGCTATATTTATGAAAACAGAAATAGATAAAATGTTGATATTCTTCAAAATAAAAAATATGTTAAAAAATATTGAGACTGAAGTTGTATTTACCAAGACAGAGAGGTACGATAAATAAAACATTAAAATTCTTCAAAATACAAAATAGGTTTTAAAATATTGAGACTGAAGTTGTATTTACCAAGACAGAAAGGTACGATAAATAAAACATTAAAAATTCTTCAAAATACAAAATAAATTTAAAAAGTATTGAGACTGAAGTTGTATTTACCAAGACAGAAAGGTACGATAAATAAAACATTAAAATTCTTCAAAATACAAATAGGTTTTAAAATATTGAGACTGAAGTTGTATTTACCAAGACAGAAAGGTACGATAAAAAAACATTAAAATTCTTCAAAATACAAAATAGGTTTTAAAATATTGAGACTGAAGTTGTATTTACCAAGACAGAAAGGTACAATAAATAAAACATTAAAATTCTTCAAAATATAAAATGTGTTCACAAAGTATCAAAGCTGAAGCTGTATTTATGAAGACAGAAAGCTATAATAAAGTAAATGTTAAATTTCTTCAAAATACTCCCTTGGCATTCAACTCATTTAGTCCAGTGAGTTTTCCATTGGTTAAAGCACCTCTAAAATTTGTTTTTTGACATAATGTGAAGCTGCATTGTCATATTTATCTTAATGCCCTGCACAACATTAAATCTTATCCTTGAGATTAATTTTTAGTTTAAGAAACAAGAAAAGATTACCCAGACTTAGTTGTTGGCACTTTGGTGGGTGTTGCACTTTCAGAATCCTGTGTTTTATCAAAAATAAAAATGTATCAAAACAGGGTTCATAATTCTTCCAATATATGTTAACACATTATCACTTTATTATATAAGTTTCATGCACATATCTTTATAAACATTTTAAAATTTTAAAAAATTCAAGTTTCAGTCTTGATAAATTTTGATCACACCTCATGTGTAAGAAGGATTTATTGCATTTCACAACATTTCTTTTGAATATATAAATCTGGAAAAGATTAAAACGTTTTTCTATTTTCAAAACAAGAATATAATCCCAACTAGCAATTATATATTGGTAACCAAAGGAATAAAAAAAAAGATTTTGGTAACTAAATATGACCTAATACCAACAGTAATAATACAAAGATATCCATTTTTACTAATGCACACAGTGGGGCTTAACATATACCAACTGCATCCCCAGAAGAGATGTAAGAATAAAAAGGGGTGTCCAGAGTATGACACTAAACTGTATCTGATATTGAGGCTACCATTTTAGAATTCTGGGGTGTATTGAATAATCCAGTCATTACCATTGCTCTCAGGTCCTCTCTGATCTGGAGTGGAAATATTCTATGGGTCATTTGTATTAGATAGGAATACCTGAAACCATATAACTATGAAGATATAATATATAGATTATTATTAGTTAGTTGGAACCATATAATTGCCTTATAAAATCTGCTTTTGGCATTAAATTGCCTCAGAAGGGTTAATATGCCTTAAAACCAATAATCAACCATTTCTGAAAATAGATGTAATTATCATTGACAACAAGGGTAAAGCAACTAAAATGCTACATCTGGTCAATGTTGCTGAAGTATTGACAGGAACTCCATAGAAAATTAGAAGCAGCAGAGAATTAAGGTTTCTTTGGAGAATATTGAAAATATCATATTGAGATAAGGTAAGAAATAAAGCAGGACTGCAACATTCTCAACCCCATATAAAAAAAAATCATTAATGAAAACAGTAAATATGACAAAACTTTTGGGGCCATATCTTCAGAAAGGGGAAAATAAAATGCCTTACATTACAAGGGCCTACAGCTGGGAAATGTGGAAGAAGAAGAAAAATATATGGATAACATGAAGGAACAAAGCTAAGTGTATGAGATTGTACATTGCACAGAATCGTGTTCACCTGAGCATTCAATATACAAAGCAGATGATGAGGTGGGGGAGGATAGAATTAATGATATTTTCTTTGAAATTTAACCTTGCAAAAATATAATTTAGGAAAATGAGTGAAAAAGAACCAATAAAAAAAAGAATTCCAAAGATAAAAGGTAAGTAGCAATAAAGGAAAAAATAACTTGTAAATATCTGGAATAATTTCATTCCATCAAGGTCAAAGATTTTTAAAGAATGCATTAGCAAGAAGATCAAAAACAATTAATCAATTAAATATTCTTTTTCCTTTCTGATTTCTTTCTGATTTTTACATCTTTTTTTAATTTATTTTTTCCAAATCTTATTCTTTTTTTCTCACCTTTAGTTTTATTCTTCTTCTTTATCTTTTTAAATTTTCTTTTTCAAATTATCAGCAAAATCATCAGAAAATATAGTTATCATTTTCTGGAACAACTATATAACAACTTTTCTAAAAAAATAAAAAAGAAAAAAAAAACATTATTAGTGATTTATGTTGAAAAAAAATGAAAATGTCCAAAGACAATTTCAACAATGTCAAAATTGTCTCATTACTTAATAAACCAACATTGTATGTTTAATTAGCAATCAACATA
Source organism: Doryteuthis pealeii (assembly GCA_023376005.1). Classification (NCBI taxonomy): domain Eukaryota; kingdom Metazoa; phylum Mollusca; class Cephalopoda; order Myopsida; family Loliginidae; genus Doryteuthis; species Doryteuthis pealeii. Next base: position 10,927 of record JALAJA010000378.1, on the reverse strand, counting down.
AAAATAAGCATATATATATATATATATATATATAATATCCTAGATGAGGTTCAGGCGTTAGCAAAATCACAAAAGGCTTCACTTTATTTATATGAAGAATACAAAAATTAAATTGTATTAAAAGTATAAGAGATCCCATTCATAAAATTATAAGAGAAAAACATTTAAAAGGTGAAATATTTTGAAAATCACCACAAGAAAAATATGCAAAGTTCTGATGAAAACATTTACATCTAGAAAGTGATGTATAAGGGTTATTCAATAAATAAGGTGAATTTTGCCAGAAAGTCACCAGAAATTTGATGACAGATCTCTGTTCAAGCCTAGAACACTATGTTTTTCTTTTCACAATACTGATTAGCCTGAAAATAATTATATTTTTGAAATTAAACAATTTTTGCTGTAAATCAATTTCAAACAATGCAGAGTTTACATTTGGAACAAATTACTTTGCTTTTTAAAAAAAAATCCCCTCATTCCTTCGTATTTAAAAAGAATGTTTTAAAAATGATGTCAAGACTGAAAAATAAACATTCATTTTCAAAGAGAACAGAATTGTCAAATTTTGATTCTTTTAGAATACTCCACATATTAAATTCACTATTCAACTAAATTCTACAAAAAATAATTATGTTACAATATTATTTACAAGGAACAAGAATTCTAAACTAAGTGAATCATAAATATTCTAATAGGATAAATAAATACATTTGCACTAAATATTTGTAAATGTCTTTTGTCAATTAAAAACAGCAGTTAAATATTCATTATATATAAGATATTATTTAAAAGGTCTTGTATTTTAAAAGAGATGATTTGAGTTCTTGACATGTTCATTTTGGTTTGAGTCAATATAGGTTGTTTTACAAGTTCAAAGATAATGGTATTCTGTAGAAATTGAAAATACAAAAGATTTTAATCTTGTATTAGAGGGCTATTTACCTTATGTCATTGGCTGGTATATGGAAAGAGACATATTCTAGGCATACTAAGATTGTTATGCCATTGACAACAATGGCTGCCAGTTCCATTTTCTTCATCAGAAGTGCAAGATCAATTACAGAAATAATCTTGGTATGACATAAACTCTCTAATTGGAAAAACCATTCCAAGAACAAAGAACATTGGGCTTGGATAGAAATAGAATCCAATGCAATCCAGAAATTTTATAATCAAGAATTTGAAAGAATCAAGTTATGCCAAATACTGAAACTAAAGATGTCAAGGACATATCAGTAAATAATAATGGTTAATTTGTATTTATTGTTTGTTTTTGTGTGTGTGTGTGTGTATGTGTGTGTGGGTTTTTTTCAATTAAAGAAAAATAAGAGAATTAAATTGTATTTTTATTTACATCATTTAGGCACAACAACTGCAACAATACTTGATTTTGACTTAATTTTTTTTTTTAGAGTAATGCCATGTATGACAGTAGCCAACACAATCTTTAGTAGTATAGTTAGTGGATGTATCAAATATCTTTTGAGATATAATTGACAGGGGAAAAGTTGGAGGTCTTAACTGCCAAAGTCTGAGTAAAGTAAAAATTGCATAGGCATTTGTTCATTGGCTAGATGCAGTGAAAGGCTAGGTGTTATAAATTCTAGGCAATTAATATCAGTCTTTCAAAGAGTGAAGCCAAGTAGTTTGGGACTTAAGTTATGATGAGGGGATGCAATGGCTTATAAATGAAAAGGTATTTCCTTTCCTCCATCAACTGGGTAAAATTATCTCTCATTTTCTTTTTGAGATTATCTAAGAAAATCTAACATCAAAATTGCAATCCACTGTTTTTATCTACATGTTTTATGTCTTATATTAAAAAAAAAACTTTGATAATTTCCACAGTTACTATGCCTTGATCCTAAGTTGTAAAGCAGAGGAATGAGACTTTGATCCTGGACAAAATGATATGATACTACACTCTGATCATAGGCAGAAGTGCTAATCCATATCTAGATAATACCATAATTTTTTATAGGAATTATTCTAGTGATATTATGAACATTAAAGATTACTTGCAAGAATAACTTCATTATTATGCAGATAATAATTAGAGATGGATTTGTCTCTTAGATGGTTAGTTGATTTTATGACATGTCAACCCTTGTTGGGTTATTTTATGCCAAAGTCAATTTAACAATTAAATATGGCACTCAAATGTATTTTCACAATCATTTCAAATATGTAAACACCTCAATGGGTGGCCTGCTGAACCTTGGCAGCTGACAATGGGTCTTAGTGGAATACCATCTTTATGGATCTTAGGAAGGCCGTATATATGTGTGGTAGCTTACTGTAGTGTTGAACTCGCTGTCTGTAAAAAAAAAAAACAATATGAATCTAGGTAAAAATCATACATAAGTAAATAGGTAGTTATTCTAGCCAAATCAAGACATTAGGTTTATAAGTTCCCAAAATTCACACTCAATTATCCAGTTGGACACATGGCCTAGTGGATAAGGTAGTTAGGTTAAGACAGTTCTAAGTGACAGTTATCTCTGGAACCCGAGTTCAATCTTGAGTGAAGGCAGTTAGAAAAATAATTAACACAACTCCTACCCCAGCTATGGCTAGCGGAATGAAAACAGGATACCCCCGTGGACTGAATAAAGGGTTAGGTTCAAAGTTCCATGATGGCTCCTGATTACGACAAGAAAGTTCCCGAGTTCGAAAAGAAGGTTCCTGAGTCCGACAAGAAATACCTGAAGAAGGCCGGAGGGCATATCAGCCAAAACGTTGTACAAATAACTATGAAGATGGGGACAATAGTCTGAATAACGCAGATAATACTAACAATAACATGAATTTAATATTTTTATAAACTTTTGTCTTTTTTAATAATTTTTTTAAAAATTTGTTTCCGATTCCAATCAGATTTCTTGAAATGCCACATTGGCCAAAGTTTAAATTTGTAAAAGTGACACTCAGTTTTAAATTTGTCAATGTTTTCTATAGCTAATAACTTTTGACATTTGAATTTCTTCCATTTGTATCATGTGTAATCTTCGTTCAGCTTGAGATAAACTGTCACTTTCTCTGCATCTATATTATAATTGAGACATTTTATTTTACACAAGAATGTGCGTAAGTCCATCATTTTTGACAGAAACTAAGCTTATATATATATACACACACACACACACACACACACACACACATATATATTATATATATATAGAATCAAATTTCTTGAAATGTCACAATAGCCAAAGTTTAAACTTGTATAAATATACAAGATGTGATCAAAATTATTGAGCTCTAAGACAGAAAAGAATTTAAAATTTAAAAATCTAAATTTTAAAAACATAGTACTATTGTACTATTTGATATGTGTGTGTGTGTGTGTGTCAACATTAATAGGTATACCACCTTTTTACTGTTACTACAGCCTTGATGCTAAAATAATTATGGAAGTGCTCACTTATATATATTCTATTCTCTGTCAATCATTGTTACATACCAAATATGAGATATCTTTTTGTACAAACGCAGTGATGTGTATATATATATATAGAGAGAGAGAGAGAGAAAGAGGGAGAGATTGATGTGTATGCATTTGTGTGTAATATTACCCATAAATAAGTATACTCCAACAAACATTTTATTAAAAGTTGATTTTCTGCTGAACCAATGATACCAGAATTTCATTATCTCTAGTGGAATCAAGATAAATATTATTAGGTATTATTTATTAGCATACTCTCAAAGCATTGAAACTATGACCAAAAATATGTAGACGTCCAAAAATACACTAACCACTTATGAATATTTATGCAAGTTTATTTCTGGTTACAGAGTTTCAATGATGTAGAGTATGATAATAAATAGTATGTTATAATACTTATTTTGATTGTATAATTTTCTGCAAGAAATGAGAAAATCCTGGTATCTTTGGTTTAGAAGAAAATTAATTATTATTTATGAGTGTTATGGATTAATAGCATTGCACATTAGCTAATTATCATGAATGATGTAACATTGAGCCTCACGTCTCTCAGACTTAAGGTCTACCAAAGTGGCTCAACTTGAAAGTGATATTAATCTATTGAGACATCCTAATAAGTCCTTTCCATCAGTTCAATTGTTCAAGCTAACATAGAATATTGAACAAGGATGAAATACTGAGAGTGTAATTCACTCTGGAACTTAACAAGTTTCTTAGACACATGCATAAAGACATTAATGGGCATGTGTGCATTTATGTGCATCTTCTTACACATACATAAACATGTACGTATGCACACTGACATGCACATGTGAACAGTAAATGTAGTGCAAAGATGAAATGAATCTAAGTAAATGGAATGTGTCAATATGTCTATCTGATTTATAAGAGACAGCAACCTAATGGATGATAAACTTCTAGATTACATCTTATTTAAACTTAATGTCTACAAAGTTATGTATATATATATATATATAATATATATATATATATATATATATATATATATACACATGTAGAATTAAACAAAAGATACATCTCCTGTTTAACAATTTTATTTTTGATCTTTTCGAGTTTTCTGGCCAACTTTTTAATATTTGGGTGGAATTCGTAGATAAGTCCACCAAAGTTCAGGTTCCGAGTACTTTCGGCACTTCGAAGTGCCATCATCAGGGGTGATGTGTTCCAGTTTTTTAAAAATTAAATCAATGTGGAGGCTGGAAGGAGAAGAATTGATAAGAAAGGTGTTATAGCCATTTAAAAATGTGTGTATTGCATTGGAAATTAATTTTGTTTAAGGATGGTTTGTATTGTTTTATGTATAAAGCTTCTAGTTGGCCAGAAAACTCGAAAAGATCAAAAATAAAATTGTTAAACAGGAGATGTGTCTTTTGTTTAACTCTACATGTATAAATGAAAGAATGCTGCCCAAATACACACACATATACATGTATATGTGTGTACATATGAAATCGGCACCAGAGTTCAAATCCTAGACAAAGCTGTTTGCATTCACTTTGCATTAATCCCCTTGCAAAAGGCATGAATCCATCTGTTCCCTCCATAACTATGGGTAGATAGTGGGGGACGCTGAGTTCTTTAGCCTTAATTTAGGCAACCAGTTAAGGAGAAGGAAAGCACTGAATTCAAACCAGCTGTATTCTGCTTAAAATAATTGACCTTATATCACATCATGGTAGAGGCATTGGGTAAATACAAACATGTGTCTCTATGTGTAAATATAGAATCTTTAAGCAATTATTATGAGAATTTACATAAAGACAGTCTTATAGAATCTACATTATAATCAAATGCAAAGAAATAAAGAAGATTACACTTTAATTAGCTTTTACTAGTTATCTCCCTTGAGATATTATAATGATAGAGGTGTGCACAAATACAAACCTTTGCACAAAAGTTGTAAGCTGGATTAGAAATTACTTTATACTCTTAGCAATAGAATGCAATCAATAATATCACAGGGTATGATGTATGTATTTACCTAACCCCTATGTAATGAGTAGGCTGTGACACAAGGTCAATTTTTAAGTTGAGTAAAGCTGATTTAAATTCAAAGTTTTCCTTCTACTATACTGGTTGCCCAGCCAAGGCTAAAGAATCCAGTCTGTCCTATGTTAGGGATAGAAGACATGGATTCATGCATTTCCCAAGGGCATTCACATGAAGTGGACAAATCAGCCTTGTCCAGAATTTGAACTCGTGTTACTGATTGCAGTTCCCGTAGAAGAGTATAATGTAATTTTTCAAGGGAAACTCCAAAAGTAAAACATGTCGTAGTAGAGATTCAATCTTTCTGCCTAAACCCATATATTTATGTTTCATTTTGTTATAGATGGCAGCTAAGTGATAGTCTTGTAAAATGGCATCAGACATGAAAGCAGAGGAATGTCATTGAATTCCTTCAGAGAGAAATATTTCACCCACTGAGATTCATCAACACTTGCTGAGAATTTATAGAGAGCAAAGAGAACGTGAGCACAATTAGTGCATAAAGCATTTCAGTAATGACAACAGAATGTAAGTGACAAGCATGTTAACACAGCTACTGAGGCTGTAATAGTTTTTTTGTAGCTGAAAACTTGCTCTATGCATTGGTGTTATTGTCCTTTCTGTATTTGTTGTTGTTTTCCATGAAAGTTTTACATTCAAGAGACCTTCATGATTTTAATAGTTCCTGTCATCTTACTTTATAAAGTAAAAAGTAAAGTCGTTGGGGCAGCCTAAAGTCGGTATCAGCCAATCAGCGAGAGAGCCTATCCCCTTTTCACTAGCGCTAGACCAAGGAGATTATTTTAGTGTCTGAGTTGGAGTGCCACACCTACCATCAGCACCTACTTTACTGCACAGATCCCTGTGCTACTCATATGCTTGAGTTGGCGAGGACCGGTATCAAACTAGGAACCTTGTGGTTTCTAGCCGAACGCTCTATTACCAACTGAGCTAAAAGAGAAAATAATGATATCTATAAATTAAAGATGTAGAGGAGAAATTTGATAAGTTTCCATGCATCTGAAAATATATTGTTGTAGAAGTGCTGCAGGTTTATGTTTGTTTTTCCGAAATAATCCATCAAATAGATATAAAGCTTTGATTAAAAAAAAAATGTAAATTCTATTTAATCCATATAGAAATACATTTATGTTTAAACAAAAAGGAAATTCTAAACTTGATGTGAAGATTTCTATAAATTTGTAAAGAATTTTAGAAATGAAAATCTATGATGAGAATGAATGAAATTGAGCAAATCCTTTAAACTAATGTCACCTTTAATACTACTGACCTTCGAAAGCTATTTAAATAACAACCTGTGTTTTTGACTTTCCTTCATTGAAAACCTTTAAAAAGTTGTGGTAATCAATGTAATGCTTCCCAAGATTCCCCACCCCTGCTGCTGATATTGCTGCCAATATTCAAGGTCCATTTTCTACTCATCAAAATTTTTTTTTGCTAATCTCAGATTCAGAAGTTGGATCCAACTGAGAAAATTCAAAACCAAATCTGGAATTGCCTAAAGAAATTCTTCTTTTGCCTTTTGTTAATTTTTGTTTTTAGATTCTTTTTTTTTTTTTTTTTTTTTTTTTTTCTTGAAGAGAAACATTTGCTTTATTAGAATAACCATTTCTAACTTTTTCAATTTCTACAGATTTTAAGTTAAACTAAATACTTGATCACCCTTGAACCTGTTAGGTTTCTCTTTTAACAACAGTGGGTTTAATGATATTTGGAAGGAGTAAAGAATATTAACTAACATTTCAGAATTATCTTCATTTTAATCAAGAATTTGGAGTATTCAAAAGAATGTTCAGCATAAATACAGACACCACAAATAAATCATTAAAAAATCCTATGGTCAAATTGTTTTATGAACACTATAATTATATGCCATTTTTATTGAATAACTTAATGACCATGAATCCATTAGGTTCATAATCTAGCAGCAGTCCATGATGATATTAATTCTTCTATTTAGAAAGTGAAAGATTCTAATTAGTATTTCATAGTTATATTGAGAATTTGGATGGTTAAAGAATGATATTTAATATGCGCCCCCCTCCAAAAAAAAAAAAGAATTATTCAGTTGCACATTGGACTGGAAATTGCTTTATTTTCTAAGAACATTTTAAATGTGTTGCTTTATAAAAATCTTGGTTTCTGTTATAACAGCAACTCATGATGATATTGATGCTTCTATTTAGGATGGAGTGAAAGATTCTAATTAGCATTTCATATTCAAATTATATAAAGAATTTGAATGATTTAAAAATGACCTTCAGCATGAATACAAAGCACACAAAATTATCAGTGGTAAATTGAACTGGAAATTTTATTATTTTTTAAGATCATTTGAAGTGTATTGCACTAATAAACATCTCACTATGAAGAGTTATTTTTGTTATGGTTATGATATAAGCATAATGAAAATTTTAATTTAATGATTTTTTCTTTATTTTTTCCTAAGTTGAGTAATGAAGGATCTTTGTGTGAAATTCTATTTCAAAATAGGACGAACTGTTCAAGGATCTTTCTAATGTTGACACAGGTCTGCGGAAGAATTGTTTGAGCTGTTGGGTCAGTAAAATTTTCTACTTCTATATATGGAGTTAAAAGAAGGAGCGCCTTTTTTTGATTTGATGTAGCAACCACATGTTGCACTCAGTAGTTTTGACACCCATTTTCAAAACACCAATGGACAAGCTCCATAGCAAGACCTAAAGAATAAATCTCAGAAGGACAGACACAACAGAGGATATCGATATTCTTATTCTCTCTTCACCAGACTAGTAGATCTCTCAAGATTGACTCTATATATAGGAAGGACATTTATATTGTTAGTCATTCTTTGTTTGTTATTAATAAATATTTAGAATAAAATTTTCCTTCATTTATTTGTTGTTATTAGCCTTAAAATAACTGCTAGACTAATTCAAAGAGCAGTATTCAATTGCATACCAATATTTCAAAATTGAGATCAAGTGCCATTAAAGATGAACCAAAATCTTTGGTGAAGCAAAAGACCCATGTCTCTCATTGGCTACTCTATTTTTCATTTTGTTTCAGGGCAAATTTTTTTTGTTCCAAGGCTGAATCACTTGAAGATCCTCACTTTTGGATGATGGAAAAGATGAGAAATTTGGTAGGAGACCAGAATTAACAGAAGTGGAAAATATTTCTAGAATAATGTTAACATCATGGAGAGGACTATTTGGAAGGTGAGCAGATCATCAGTTTGTTGGTAAGACTAGATTTTTTAAAAGAAAGCAGAATCTTTTTAAAAAATCTATTGTCTACCAACAACTGATGAATCTGATCACCTTCCAAATAGTCTCTCATTGATGTTACATTATTCGCTAGAAATATTTTCACTTGTTCAATTCTGGTCTCCTATCCAAATTTCTCATCTTTTCCATCATCCAAAAGTGAGGATCTTTCAAGGTGGAATTTCAGCTGGAACAAAAAAAATTTGCTGTAACCAATGAAAAAATGAGTAGGGCAATGAGAGACATGGGTCTTTTGCTTCACTCAAAGATTTTGGTTCATCTTTAATGGCACTTGATCTCAATTTGAAATATTGTGCATTGAATACTGGCTCTTATTGAATTAGTCTAGCAGTTTATTTTAAGGCTAATAACAACAAATAAATGGAAGGAAAATTTTATTTCTAATATTTATTAATAACAAAACAAAGAATAGATAACATATCAAATGTCCTTTCCTATATATAGAGTCAATCTTGAGAGATTACTTAGTCTGGTGGAAGAGAGAATAAGAATATGCGATATCGCTCTGTTGTGTGCTGTCCTTCTGGAAGATTTATTCTTTAGGTCTTGCTATGGAGCTTGTGCATTGGTGTTTTTGAAAATGGGTGCCAAACTACTGATGCAACATGTGATTGCTACATCAAATCAAAGAAAGGCGGGGCTCGCTTCTTTTAACTCGTATATAGAAGTAGATAAATTTTTACTGACCAACAGCTTCAAACAATTCTTTCCTGCAGACGCTGTGTCAACATTAGAAACATCCTTGAACAGTTCGTCTCTTCTTGAAAAATAGAATTTCAGCACAAAGACTTCATTACTCAAACTTAGGAAAAATAAAGAAAAAATCATTAAATTAAATTTTCATTATGCTTATATCATACCATAAAAAATAATCTTCATAGTGAGATGTTTATTGTGCATACATTCAAATGATCTTAAAAATAATAAAATTTCCAGTTCAATTTACATGATAATTTGTGTGCTTTGTATTCATGCTGAAGGTCATTTTTTAAATCATTCAAATTCTTTATTAATTTGAATAGTAAGATGCTAATTCGAATCTTTCACTCCATCCTAAATAGAAGGCATCATATCATCATGAGTTGCTGTTATAACAGAACCAAGATTTTTTATAAAAGCAACCACATTTAAAATGTTCTTAGAAAATAAAGCAATTTCCCAGTCAATGAGCAACTGAATAATTCTTTTTTTTTTTTGGGAGGGGGGCGCATATTAATATCATTCTTTAACCATCCAAATTCTCATATAACTATGAAATATAATTAGATCTTCAGCTTCTAATAGCAGAATTAATATTCATCATCGGACTAGCTGCTAGATTATGAGCCTAATGGATTCTGGGTCATTAAGTTATTCAATAAAAATGGCATATAATTATAGTGTTCCATAAAAATTTGACATAGGATTTTTTTAATGATTATTGTGGTGTCTGTTTATGCTGACATATCTTTTTGAATACTCCAAATTCTTGTAAAATGAAGAAATTCTGAATGTTAGTTAATATTCCTTTTACTCCTTCCAAAATATCATCTAAAACCCACTGTTGTTAAAAGGAAACTAACAGGTTCAAGGGTGATCAAGTATTTAGTTTAACTAAAATCTGTAGAAATTGAAAAAGTTTAGAATGGTTATTCTAATAAAGCAAATGTTTTCTTCAAGAAAAAGAAAAAAGAAAAAAAAAAAAGAATCTAAAACAAAAATTAACAAAAGGCAAAAGAAGAATTTCTTTAGGCAATTCCAGAATTTGGTTTTGAATTTTCTCAGTTGGATCCACTTCTGAATTGAGATTAGCAAAAAAAAAATTGATGAGTAGAAAATGGACTTTGAATATTGGCAGCAATATCAAGTGCAGCAGGGGGTGGGGAATCTTGGGAAGCATTACATTGATTACCACAATTTTTAAGGTTTTCAATGAAGGAAAGTCAAAACACAGGTTGTTATTTAAATAGCTTTCGAAGGTCAGTAGTATTAAGGTGACATTAGTTTCAAGGATTTGCTCAATTTCATTCATTTCTCATCATAGATTTTCATTTCTAAATTCTTTACACATTTTAATAGAAATCTTCACATCAAGTTTAGATTTCCTTTTTGTTTAAACATAAATGTATTTCTATATGGATTAAATAGAATTTACATTTTTTTTTTTATCAAAGCTTTTAATCTATTTTGATGGATTATT
>JALAJA010000377.1:80371-82871 GCA_023376005.1 Doryteuthis pealeii | reverse complement strand
ATATAATCACTCGTGATTTTCTAAGATAGACAAGGAAAAATATATAAGAAATAGAAAAGGAAGAAAAAAAAAGGAAGAATTGCATTTAAAGAATATATATATAATATATATATAACCTATATACTATATATATAATATATATATATATAATGGTGTGTGTGTGGTGCTTGTGTGTGTCCGTGAGCGCAGAATGGGAAAATGAAACCGACAATATAGGAAAAAATGAGTAAAAGAAAAGAAAATGTAGATGGATAAAATGAATTATCGATAATCACTTTTAAATCGATACACTAAACATGCTGTTTCGGTCCTGTTTCATCAAAATGTATACGGATTACTTTACATTTATTATTATTAAATAATCAGATGAGTTTGACCCCACATGATGATGATGATAATAATAATAGGAAAAAATGTATAAAAATGTTCCGTAACACAAGAGAATTTACGGACCTTTCATTTTCAAAAGAGTGAGTATTTATTTTTTGAGTTAGGAGGACAAGAAAAATAGAATTTCAAAATGTTCGAAAAAAAGAACTCATCTTGTTAACACTCGTTATGAACCGAAGTGATTATCATTAAAAGTTTCATATCGATAAAAATTCATTTTTATCCATCTACATTTCTTTTCAATTACTCATTTTTTTCCTTCATATATATATATTTTATATATATACTATTAATATATATATATATATATAATTTATAACTTATATAATATGCAAAAGAATATTGGCTGATAATGTAGTATGTATGAGGATTAGAAATTACGTATTAATAAAAAATTTGTTTTTAAATTATAAATGATCGTTGATTTTTCCATTGATTTTTTAGACTTTTAGGTTTAAAACATAAAAAAAAAATTATATTATTTCAAAAACAAAAAATACGTTTTTTATACAAAAATTTAAAAAAAGACAATTCAGCCCGAAACGTTAAACCCGTTTCATTGAACCTCTCGTCGTCAAAAAACCACGATTAAATTTCCTCCTTTTTTTCATTCAAAACAAAAAAATGGTTGCACTGATGAAACCAGTGTTAATAAAAGTGTTCTTTTACAACAATGTCTTCAATTTTTATTTTTAAAATGACAAAATATATACTTGCCTTCTCCTGGAGTTCATCCGGCCCTTGACAAGCTCTTGTTTAATTGAGCTGAATGTTTCCCAAGCCTCACTTCTCAAGCAGAAAAAAGCAGGAGACTTTGCCTGATGGGGTTGACAGTTTAGTCAACGACAAAAACCGCGACCATGCTAGTTTACATGTACTAAAGTAAGCAGGATTTAGTTATATTGTCCTGGAAGCTGATTCACATCACACCACACACAACACACCCCCACACACACACAACACCACACACAACACACAACACATATATATAATATATAATACTTATATATGCAAAAGACACATACATATGATTGTCCTAACAATCAAACCAACATCTGATTTTACAACAGTGAATTAAAAAACCTGAAATCCTCAAAACATGAGATGAAACTCGAGGTAATGGTTATCACTTGGACTATATTAAAAATAAATTTGCTCTACTAAAACGTATGAAGCACATTTATTTTATACAAATCACTGCCTTATCTTATGAACTTACATCAACCACTACCATATTCAACCGGAAGTCATCTTTTTCCAAATATATATATAATATGTCCCCCCCCACACAACACACTTCCAACCAGAAAAAGCAAAGCAGACTTTGGCCTGATGTGGACCAGTTTAGTTCACATACATAAAAACCGCGGACCATTACTTAGTTTACAGGCTTAACCTAGTAGCAGCATTAGGTGATATTTTCCTGACAGCGATTCAAACACCACCACAAACACACAACACACACACACACAACACACCACACACACACACACACATATATATATATATATACTATATATATGTGTCCGCTCTGTTGTTGTTGTGGTGGTGTGCGTTGGTTGTATATACCATATACCTATATATGTAGAAAAATATATAACGAAAATGGAATAAAGCGGGACAGTCTGAATGACATCAAAAAAAAACAATATTCAGATTTTATTGTTCTAAACAACTCTGTTTCAGTCTTTGGTGTTTTATAACATTTTTGTGACTTTTAGGTTAAAAATAAAACTTTACAAATTATTTTAAAACCAAAAATACGTAATAATACAAATTCTTTTTAAAGACATTCCGGCCCAGGAACTACCGCATTTGAACCTCTCGTGTCAAACGATTACCATTTCTTCCTCCCTTTTTCATTCAATAAAAAAAATATGTGCTATGAATATAAGAAACCAGTGATTATATAAAGTGTATATTATAATATCTTCAAAGTTAATATTTTAAAAATGATTTCAACTGAATGACAATATTTAATAAAAACCCCACAGGATTATGAATAAAGACGTTAGTCTAGCACAAATATTTAATAGTTTTTTTTTAATTTCATATACCAAACCACCCTATATCTATTTGATATTAAGGGATGGACATGAACAGAAATTTG
>JALAJA010000377.1:25000-77500 GCA_023376005.1 Doryteuthis pealeii | reverse complement strand
GTCATTATCTTTATTTCATATATATATATATATATATATATATATATATATATATATATATATATATATATATTACAAATATTTTACAGACGCGGCCGCTTTTTAATAACAACAAAGACAAAAGATCCGTTCAACAGGAGCGACATTCATTAGAGGAAGGGAATCTAACGATCCCGAAAATTTTATGATAATAAATAAAAAATAAGTGAATCCTGTATTCCACAACATCGAGTTCCTTCCTTTATTTTTTGATATTGTTTTAAATGCTTCATAATAACGCCCAACTTCAATATAAAAAAGACATATATATATATATATATATATAACGCCAGTGCCGTAAGATAAGTACTAAAAAAACACAAGTACTTCTAAAACCTCTGAAGATGGGATTTATCCCGAAAATATTTAGGAAACAGGTAAATAAACATCATTTTCAACACCTATTCCATTGCATTGTCAATTGCCTTCTAATTTCTATTTTAAATATATATATATATATATATATATATATATATATATATATATATATAGTATTAGATAACCCACAAGAATTGCTATGCCCTTAAACCAAACAACCAACCGCTCTGTGTACCGTTCTATGTTAGATGTGTGCTAATCTGAGCCAGCAATATTTTCCTCCTTATGAATAGTGTGCCGACATTAGGTCACCCTACTGACTTTACTTTTTGCTTACTAGAACAGCGCCATTAGAGATCGAACTCGCATACTAAGATATCGCAGTCGAGCACGTTAGCCACGACACCACGGTGACTTCATTAGTCGGTGAGGGTCTCTCTGAAAAGTACGTGTGCGGGAGCAAATTCGTTTTTTTTTTTAATATACTGATGACTGTAGACGTCGGGACAAACATGAGATAGCAGAAGATATTTTCTGAAATAAATATAAAGAAATGAAAATAACACGGGTGTTGGCGATAAGCCGATCTCAAAGAAGGTATTTCTAAATTGTGATACAACCCCAACCCCACCCCCCAAACAAGGGGGAAAGATAGATAAACATAAGTAGAAAGGAATTAACGATATATATAAATAGAAAAAGACTTCTATACAACCCATAAAGAACATGTTCAACACACACCTATAACACTCAAAAAAAAAAAGAAAGAAATAAATAAATAAGATAAAATTAAAAGAAATAAAAACTAAAGAAATCGAAAATAATGTTCTTTCAATGCATTTATTTTTATCTTAAAAACCTGAAGAGTTCCGCTGATTTGATTCTATAAAATAAAAAGAAAACGTATAGATAAAGAAATAAAAAAAATTAAAAAATGATTAAAAAAAAAAAAAACGTAAAGAAAAAAAAGTATAATAAATAAATAAATAAACAAAAAAAATATATCACAACAAAAAATTACTAAACAAAAAAAACACACAAAAAAAAAAAAAAAAAGCAAAAATAATTTTGAGATATTTAGGACTTCTGTACGGGTCTAATTTTTTCATGCTATTTTGAGATGTGACAATTGCAAGCCCCCCCCCCTCTCGTGCACCCCCCTCTCGTGCAACCCCCCCCTCTCGTGCAACCCCTCCCCATCAGTGATCTTAAGTAAATAGGAATTGTGAATTGAATGTACAAATTTAATTAAATCCTTCTCCGTCATCGTTTCTCGGTCCCAACAAAATGACTTTCGCGCGCTCCGTACAGCAAAAATTTCACATTGGATATTTATTCGCGATCATTTTGAGAACGGGCGTCTACATGGCGCGGGAGGGGGGAGGGGTCGGGTTGGGAGAGGGGGAGGGGGAGGTTCTGCACAGAAATATTTTCGTGTATGTGGTTCTCTGTCACTGCATCAGTTCGGAGGAGGGGGAGGAAGAGCTGTGTAGGGATTCTGATTGTTGAAAACTGAAGTGCTAAGCAAAAGCCGGGTTCGAATTCTGTCTGAACCGCCGTGTACGTGTGCATCTGCGTGTATGCGTGCGTACACGCGTACATTCTTTTACTAATTTGTTTGACTGATTAATAATAATAATAATAATAATAATAATAATAATAATATATATATATATATATATATATATATATATATATATATTTCTTTTTGGAGGATATGTGCTCAATTGCAGTCATACCTAATTTTGAAAATTAATTAGTTGATAATTAATGAATTTAGGCGGGTAAAATTTGGTATGACTTCAATTAAGCACATATCCTCCAAAAATTGTCGGCTAAAAGTCATATAAAAAATAAACACATTGTTTGTTTACTTACTTTCATATTTTATATATATATATATATATTATATATATATATATATATATATATATATAAGTAAAGAAATAACAAAAGACTTAGAGATTTAGCTTTATAGTCTATTTCAGGGAGCTTAGACAAAGTGTCTAACTCTCCCGACTCATCAGAATCTCATACCGCACAGATCCCTGTATTACTCATACACTGAGTTGGCGAGGGCCGGTATCAAACTAGGAACCATGTGGCGAAACAAAAGAAAGAGATGAATAGTCAAGAAGAAGGAAGGAGAAAGAAAATTGTAAAAAGAAAGAGAACAAAGAAAAGTGAAGAAGAGAATTGAACAAAAGGAGAAAAAAAAGAGAAAAAAGAAAGAAACCGAAGATGAAAAAGAGAAAGAAAAGAAAGAAAGAAAGAAGAAGAAGAAGAAGAAGAAGAAGAAGAAGAAGAAGAAGAAGAAGAAGAGGAAACGAAACTGTGAAGAAGAAGAAGAAGAAGAAGGCGGTCATAAATGAGTAATTTATTTGCTACTTTATTTGCTAACCTCGACACGGATGATGAACAAAATCCGACGCCGTTCAACGATTGAGGAACATTAACACAAACAGCGTTAATTAACACGACATGAAAATGACAGAAAGAACCATTTAGTTATTAGCTGATGGATTTGCTTAACTACACACTCAAACACACACACACACGCACACACACACACACACACACACACACACACACACATATATATATACATATATATATAATCCAAAAGTCCAGAGAAGAAATCTTCCTTACGACACAAGAGTTTTATTAAAAAAAACCTGTCGCAGTTTGAGAGCTCAATGTGTGCTCTTAATGTTAGAGTCACAGAGCAAATATATAAGTAAAGAAATAATAAAAGACTTAGAGATTCAGCATTATAGTCTATTTCAGGGAGCTTAGACAAAGTGTCTAACTCTCCCGACTCATCAGATATATTTTTATTAGGCTTAAAATTTTTAACTTTATACTTGCTATCTGACATAAATTTTGTGAATATTAAGATTTTTTTTTCTGTTTGTATAAGTTCTTCTTTCAGTGAATCCAATCTTTGTTTTTATTAAATTAAATTTATTTATTTATTTTTTTTTGTAAAATCCGTCTGATGAGGCAAGGCTCTTAAGAATTAAAAAAAATATTGTTTTTTAATTTTAAAAATCTTTTGAATTTCTGATCCAAATAAATTATCACGGGATGTTATGTTTTTTTTTCTTTGAAAGTTAAATATTGCTCCGCATATAATCTAATTTATTGATTATTATACATTGAGCTCTCTTAGGGATTTATAAAAATCCTCGTATGAATATATATGTTTGCACCTATAAGAGCATACAGTATGGTTGTACAGTGAGATTTCGCTGATCCCAAATAGAATCCCCCCTTAAAACCAGTCATTTGAATTACCTTATATATATATATATATATTAATTAATTAAGGAAAGGGATACAATAGAAACCTACTCGAGTTTCACCAAAAGGATCTTCAGGGTTTCATCCACTGAATTAATCGAGGTACCGATTAATTGCAGCCGATTTACCTATTGTATCCATTTCTTTAATAAATTTGCTCTACTTTATATTGAGCACTTTGTATTTGTTTTATCGCTGACTTAACCCCTGGATTTTGTGCACCTCCAACGATCGTGCCCATATTCACTGGTAAGCCACCTTATATATATATATATATATATATATATATATATATATATATATATATATATATATATATATAAGAAGTGCCAAAGAGTGATAAGACAAACAGGAATATTTCTTTTATGTTATTTATTTTTTTTATTATTCTCAACTAGTCTCTACCTTAGGACATAGTCAGCAGAAAATTGTTTTTAAAAAGTTTTCTAGATGTTTGCCAAGCCACAAAAATTCGGGTGTAGAAATGTAATTCGGGTGAGTCCATCTGTTCATTGATAACCATCTTTGTATATATATATATATTATTTTAAATTCAAAACTGATATATTGTTGCAATATCCACCGGATGTGGACCAGACTAGATTAGATATTCATAAAACAATTCAAATCTTTTCTTAATAGAACACCACAAAGGTAAGCGACCGATTTTATCTTCTCTAATAGCTTACATAATAATTATATTAACTAGCAAATATATGTACCCTCCGGGTGCAAGTATTTAAGTTTTAAAGTGATAAGATATTATACTAAATTAGAAAGGCTAATGAAACTAAATTAGAATGCAGATAAAAAGATTTGAAACAGAGGGGGTATAATCGAAAAATTGAACAACTGAAACTTACTATTCCACCACTCCCATCTTTCATTGCTAAATTTTCCTAATTTAACTATTGAGAAAAAAAAAAGGAAATAAATAATAAAATTACAGTTAATTCTTCTTGTTAATGGATTTATTTTAAGATTTATTGAAGAGATTTTTGCTCATATTCATTAAGATAAAACCCAACAATTAGAAATCAATACTACCAAGCGCATATTTATTAAAATCAAATTTTTAATATCAATATGCAAATTAGCCTTCCCGTTCACAGTGTAAACCGTTATTTTGTTGTATATATAAATACACTCGCATGTTATTAGTATACAGATGTGGCCAACAGTATTAATAATGTATAACAGTTTTATTGATAATTGAGGTTTAGATAAAAATAAAATAATGGAGAATGTAACGTAAATAAGTAAAGGAATTGTGACTTGAGTGGTAATATAGTTTCGGTTACAGACAGAAAAACACACAATCTCCATTATAATAAGATTTGATGCTTCAAGAGAGTCCAATAATAGATGAGGAAAACTTTCCATTAGGGACTTCTCTCTCTCAAAAGTGTTTATTTATTTTTTGTTATTTAAAAAAGATCATTTTTGAGAGAAGTCCATTGGAAAGGACTTTTCATTTATTCCACTCATCTCATTTTTAACCAGAGGGTAGTGGAAGTTGATAACGGTCGGAAGATTACGGATGGCTCTTTATGTATCGTAAACAATGCTCTCAACGTCCCGGATAAACAATCTCCTCTTAGAGAAGATATATTGCACCCCCCTCCCCGCGCAACAGTATTATCTGCGTTATTCGGACTATTGTCCTTATTTTCATTGTTATCTGTACAACGTTTCGGCCGATATGCCCCCCGGCCTTCTTCAGGTATTTCTTGTCGGACTCGGGAACCTTCTTGGACTCGGAAACCTTCTTTTCGAACTCTGTTCCCGATTACGACAAGAAAGTTCCCGAATTCGACAAGAAGGTTCCCGAGTCCGAAAAGAAGGTTCCCAAGTCCGAGAATGTTACCGAATCCGAGAAGGTTCCCGAGTCCGAGAAGGTTCCCGAGTCCGACAAGAAATACCTGAAGAAGGCCGGAGGGCATATCGGCCGAAACGTTGTACAAATAACAATGAAGATGAGGACAATAGTCCGAATAACGCAGATAATACTAATCATCAAGCCTCATCTCAAACATTCAGAAAAATAATGATGCTGAAAATTTTTCGCATTCAAGAATAAAAGATCTGATCAATCGGCTGGTCACGTTAAGCTCTAAAACTTGAATATAAAGTCGTCGGGGTGGCCTAGAGTATGTATCAGCCAATCAGTGAGGGAGTGTATCCCCTTTTCAATAGGGCTAGACCAAGGAGATTGTATTGGCGTCTGAGGTGGAGCGCCACACCTACCCTCTGCTCCTTACTTTACCGCTCAGATCTCATACGCTGAGTTGGCGAGGACCGGTATCAAACTAGGAACCTTGTGGTTTCTAGCCAAACGCTCTACCGACTGAGCTAACTCGGCCCCTTTATTGACCTTATAGCAACCCCAAATTCTTTTTATCATATATAAACATATTTACCAATCCCTCCGCACGAGCAGGATGTGACACAAGCTCAATTTCTTGAGCGGAGTTCAACAGGTTTGAATTCAGAGTTTTCCTTCTCCTATACCGGTTGCCTAACCAAGGTTAAAGAGCCCAGTGTGTCCTACTATATATCCATAGCTGGAGGAAGAGTAGGATTCATACCTTTCCCAAGGGTATTAGCGCTAAATGAAATGCAATTCCCGCATCCAGGATTTTATCATATGTGTGCTAGAAGGCGGTGACTGAGGGTTTTAGTGTCCTGGGTGTGACGTAAAACTGCATCTAGTGATGAAGTTCCAATTCTGGAAACCCGGGTAATATGGAGTTCTCCTTTATCGACATCACTCCCAGGTCCACCCTGACCCGGAGTGGTAGTACCTGTTACGGTTCGATCCATGGATTAAATAGATAAAAAATGAGTATTTAAATTTTGTTTAAAAGAATTGAATACACATCAAGAATGAGTAAAACAAATACGAGAGGGTGGTGCAAGATCCCATGATATTACAGGGTGACCCAGAAAAAACAGAACCCAAATCATTTATTTATTTTCCCATTAAACTAACCCTAGACCCCAATCCTAACCCTAACCCTAAACCTAACCCTAAACCCCCTAGTTAAAATTAACAGTTTTATTACAAAATTTGTGGGTTCTGTTTTTTCTGGGTCCCCTGTATAGATAGTGACCCAGAAAAAACAGAACCCAAACTATTTATTTTCCCATTAAACTAACCCAAGACCCCAATCCTAACCCTAACCCTAACTCTAAACCCCCTAGTTAAAATTAACAGTTTTATTACAAAATTTGTGGGTTCTGTTTTTTCTGGGTTCCCTGTATAGATAGTGACCAAAAAAAAAAACAGAACCCAAATTATTTATTTTCCCATTAAACTAACCCTAGACCCCAATCCTAACCCTAACCCTAACCCTAACCCTAAACACCCCTAGTTAAAATAAACAGTTTTATTACAAAATTTGTGTGTTCTGTTTTTTTCTGGGTCATGGGATTTTCAGTATGATTTGCAACTTTTACCGCAAGATGATAACGGTCGGAAGATTAAGGAACAAGCGTATTAATATAGGTGGCTCATTACGTATCGTAAAGAATGCCCTCAACGTGCCGGATAAACAATCTCCGCTTAGAGAAGATATATTTGCCCCCATCCTCCCGGGCACTTCATTTTTTTTTTTTTTTTTTCTTCTGTTTTTGTAACCCTCCTGCACAACGTGATACTGAACATTTTTCGTACCCAAGAAACCATCGAAAAGGTCACTCCAAACACGTCTTACAGCCATAAAACTCTGGGTTTACGGAACTCTGTCGAATATATCATAAACATTTACAATCTGTTTGGTACTTTACCAAATGCCACCTCACTGGCGTCGACATCCGGGTACTTCCCTTTTCTTGTTATTTTTAAAAAATATATATTTTATTATTTTTACTCACTGTGTTTAAAAAACAGACGTAACTAATGGCATTTCACTGTAATAAAAATTAATGGCTGAATTTACGTTCAACAAGATTTAAAAAGATTTCAGCTGTTCTTATCATTGGTCCGCTGACTTTTGCTAAAAAAAAAAACTCTCGCATTGAAACTTATAAAAATCTACTAATATAATTATTCAGACTCTTATCTTTATAGAAAAAAAGTTAAGATAATTTTTAGTGGGATCACTTTTTCATTTTTTATTAAATAAAATAGGGGGAGGGTAGACCTCGTAAAAAATATTTCCCCTAATATATTTTAGGAAAAAAACTATTTTCAGACATATTTTCATCAAAAGGTAAATGATTATGGAAATTTTCGTGAAAAATCGGACCATTTATTGATTTTTCATAAAATTAAGAAAAAAAAAGGGCTTCTAGTCATAAGTTTTTTGGGGCTACGTTAAATTTCAATTGATTTAACGGTGCAAAAATGTAAACATTGTTTCTCGTTCATAATTTTCAGTATTTCCGTAAGCTGAAAAATTTTCTAAAAAATCATCGAGTTTTTTTAATGTTTGTTGTGTCGAATGGACAAAAAAATTGAAGATAATATTAACTTTTATGCAAGTTTCATTGTGTTAAATATCGGGAGGGGGGTAAATTTTACAGGTAAAATTGGTGGCACCTAACGATGTTTTTTTTTTCTTTCTTGAAACGATCTGTTTGCAAATTTTGAACGAATTGACTTTTAAAAATCGTAGGAAATTATTTGCTTTTAATTCTAATTTTTAAACTCCCGATTGGAGTGAACCTGGGAGTAATGGCAGTTAAGTGGTAATCCACACTATCTCTAGAGCTTCAAAATTGTATGGCCAATGCGCAGCCGAGCCAGTGTAGGGTGTTTGGCATGTCCCGCACCGTGGTTGATCCTCCTGTTTGATCATAAAAGAGTGTGTAAATCTTGGCTATACCACGTTTTTATGCATAGCTCTGTCGGTAGAGCGTTCGGCTAGAAATCACAAGGTTCCTAGTTCGATGCCCACTCAGCGTATGAGTAGCACAGGGATCTGTGCGGTAAAGTAAGGAGCTGATGGTAGGTGTGGCGTTCCACCTCAGACGCTAAAATAATCTCCTTGTTCTAGTGCTATTGAAAAGGGGATAGACTCCCTCGCTGCATGGCTCATACCGACGACTTTACTTACTTACAATAATAGTAATAAAATCATTCGACAAAATCATTGTTCGAAATCTCTGCTAAGAAAAGGGCGGTTGCTTTTTCTTTCTATTTTTTAACATATTATTAGCATTGCAGTCTCGGAAGACTATATAATCCTTGTGCCCCTGAAGTTACAGCGCTTCCTGTGACTGTGAAGTACAATGTTCGAAAAACAGCCTCGACCACAGATGTTACATGTGAAGTCTGTCCTTGCAGATGTTGATGTATCGATGCTTTGTTGCCATCATTTCTTCTGGACTTCTTGGCTTCATGGTGTTGTGCCAGGGTGACTTCAGGCATTAACAGTCCGCTACAGAAAGCCTACTACCACCGAGGGCGGTCCAGAGTCAAACTTTCCCAGCTGGAACGGGTAATGCTAAAGCACCTGAGATCATTCTAGCAGACATCCTTAAAACAGTCTAAAATAAGATTAATCACACGATTTAATACTACTACTACTACTACTACTACTACTACTAATAATAATAATAATAATAATAATAATAATAATAATAGACTGCGATTCATTTAATTCGACTGTCAACGTTCAGATTTTCATATATGTTTGGTTTGGTTTGGGTTGTTTCACGGCATATCAACCTCAGTGGGTCATTTAATGCCGATAAAGTTTTGAAATAAATTCATTCTTAATGGATACTCAATTTTTTTAAACATTTGTTTTATTCTCCAACGTATTAAAATCAATCCTCAGAATGATTTTTTTATAAAGAAACCAATTAAAATACATTTTTCTATTTAACCCTTTTTCTATGGAACCCTAATAGGTACTACCACTCTGAGTCAGAGTGGACCAGGGAGCAATGATGATGAAGGGGTGCTCCACATTCCCCAAACCTCCAAAACTGGAACCTCACCATCAGATAGAGTTTAACGTCATTCCCAGGACATGTAGACCCGCAGCCACCGCCTTCTAGCACCCATATGATAAAATGGGGTTGGGGCTTGCCATAAGGGCAATAGGGTTGGGAAAATCATATAGGGGCTAGGGCTTGACGTGACCAGCCGATTGATCGGAGGGGGCCTCTCCGACCGCCCGTCTAGCCCAAGATAGGGCCAAAATGGAGTATTGCATGTCATGAACTGCTCATCCACCTGGGTTCTATCCTTAAGCATCACGGGTTGCCACCCACGGCCAACAGGTGGCCCCATTGGGGGAGTCTTACCCCTCTGCAGAGGTGCAGTCGGTGCATTCTAACGCCCCAGCCGACAGGGCAGTCGAATAAGTTGTTCCAATTGTAATAGTTTTAAGTATTCCCGCTTAATTGTAATCCTTTTCAAATAGATCTATTATACCCATAGATATGATCCTAACATTTACTACCACTTCAGCTCAGAGTGGACCTGGGAGTACTGGCAACAAAAAAGCACTTCACAGGACACCAGTATTGAAGTCTCACCACCAGATGCAATTTAATGTTATTTATATATTTCACAATCATTTGTTTGCTAACTTAGATCGCTAACCATATCCATATATAAAGGGTAGTTGTGTGTATGTATGTCTGAATGTAATCTATACATATATAAAGGGCAGTGTGTGTATGTATGTCTGAATGTAATCTATACATATATAAAGGGCAGTTGTGTGTATGTATGTCTGAATGTAATCTATACATATATAAAGGGCAGTTGTGTGTATGTATGTCTGAATGTAATCTATACATATATAAAGGGCAGTTGTGTGTATGTATGTATGTGTATGTCCGAAGGAAACTTCGAAAATAAAACAATTAACAACAAAGTAAATATATATACACATTAAATATCACCAGGGCTTGGTTTTTGAGCAAAAATAGTAGAAATTTGATTCATATTCGTGAAGATAATTAAAAAATAAAAATTTAAATGATAACAGCATGGATTTTTTTTCCTTTAATCTATACATATATAAAGGGTAGTTGTGTGTATCTGTATGTCCGGAGGAAACTTCGAAAATAAAACAATTAACGACAAAGTATATATATATATATATATATATATATATATATATATATATATATATATATATATACATTAAATATCACCAGGGCTTGGTTTTTGAGCAAAAAATAGAGATTTGATTTATATTCGTGAAGATGATTAAAAAATAAAATTTAAATGATAACAGCATGGATTTTTTTTTCATTTTATATCTTAGATAGTAGACATTAACATTTCCTTTCAGAATAGCTGGATCAATGCAAGGTCTATTTTTACATAGGGATTTAAATGGGGAATCCCATGAGGATTCAACTCATGATTTAGTAATAATGGATCTGCGGGACTAACTTTAAAAAATACCCCTCTACCCAGGCGACGCCGGGTAGCCGCAGCTAGTTATCTAATAAAGAATTTTTTTTTAATTTCTGTTTTCTCAGAATTTATCAAGTTTAATACTTAATACTTTAGGGCCGGGTTAGCTCAGTCGGTAGAGCGTTCGGTTAGGAATCACAAGGTTCCTGGTTCGATACCGGTCCTCGCCAACTCAGCGTTATGAGTAGCACAGGGATCTGTGCGGTAAAGTGAGGAGCCGATGGAAGGTGTGGCGCTCCACCTCAGACGCTAAAATAATCTCCTTGGTCTAGCGCTATTGAAAAGGGAATAGACTCCCTCGCTGTCTGGCTGATACTGACATTAGGCCACCCCGACGACTTTAAACTTTAAAAAAAAATACTTATGAAATTATAGGATTAACTGTGCATATTGCAGAAATGCGCCCTGGCCTAAAAAAAAAACAAAAAAAACGCTAAGCAGTGCCTGCTGAAAATCCAACACGCGCTACTATTAAACTCCCTAGCTGTTTGAAGGTGTGACAGTTGTTTGGTTTGATAATGTATTGTTTTTATTTTCGATACATGGTTGTATTTATTTGAAAGCTGAGTGAAAGGCAATTACCACGTCCAGGATTTGAACTCGGGGCGACGAGACCATTTCCCATGACTTTAACCATTACACCACGCGCTTCCCACCAATTTCCAATGTATGTTAATGTTGCCTGATAGAGTGCTTACTCTACAACATAAATAAATAAACCAAATAATATATTCGCTTAATAATCACCATCTGCCGCTGACAGCACAGATTCCATTGACTATCTCTCTCGTCATCCGTTTCAATCGGTCATCGTTGCTGGCAAGTACTCAGCACAGCATCCAGTGTCCACACATAGTTGTTGTATGATGGTTTGAGTGATAGTAAAGGGACATACATACATACACACCAACTGTCCTTTATATATGTATAGATAGATAGATTTAAATAAATTCACTCATTTACAAAATCACTGTTTATTCCAATTGTCAAATATCAATAAATTTAAATTGTTATAACAATTCAATAATGAATCTCAATTTCTGCTCAAAAAGCAAGAACCAGTGATATCTTATTATAATGGAGATTGTGTGTTTTTCTGTCTGTAACCGAAACTATATTCCTACTCAAGTCACAATTCCCTTAATTATTTACATCACATTCTCCATGATTTTATTTTAATCTAAATCTCAATTATTAATAAAATTGTCTTACATTATTAATACTGTTAACTATGTCTACGTACTGATAACATGCAATTATATTTATATATACAACAAAATAGCGGTTTACAGTGTGAACGGGAAGGCTAATTTGCATATTAATATTAAAAAATCGAATTTAATAAATATGTGCTTAGTATTATTGATTTCTAACTGTTTGGTTTTATTTTAATGAATATAAGCAAAAATCTCTTCAATAAATCTTAAATGAAATCCATTAAAATAACTATAAAATAAAATAACTGTCATTTTATTATTTACTTCCTCTTATAACTAAATACTTAAATTAGAAAAAAAATAACAATGAAAGACGAGAGTGATGGAAGAGTAAGTTTCAGTTGTTCCATTTTTTATTATACTTCCTCTGTTTCAAATCTTTTATTATACTCCCTCTGTTTCAAATCTTTTTATCTGTATTCTTATTTAGTTTCATTAGCCTTTCTAATTTAATACAATATTTTATTACATTAAAACTTAAATACTTGCACCCGGAGGGTGCATATATTTGCTAGTCTGATATTATTGCCGAAAAATTAGGTCGACTATTACACGGTTATTTAACAAGTGTTAAAAATCACGACTTAAGTAAAGGAACGGGCACCTGTGCGCGAATCTGGTGGATTTATTATCTAATCGATTTTATCTATCAAGTATTTCATCAATCACTCTTTACGCATCAATCAACTCGACTGCCATTTTCTCGACAGGTAAATTAGCCACACCAGAATTTACGAATGTGCATACTACATACATGGAGAACACTTTATATAATTACTTATATATATATATATATATATATATATATATATATATATATAATATATATATATAATGTTCTATATTACTTTCATTAAAACTTTGACTCGCTCTTGCTTAGCCCACGCCCTTCTCTCTCTCTCTCTCTCTCTCTCTCTCTCTCTCTCTCTCTCTCTCTATCTATCTATCTATCTCTCTCTCTTTCTTTCTCTCTCTCCCTCTCTCTCCCTCTCTCTCTATCTCTCTCTTTCTCTCCTTCTCTCTCTCTCTCACTCACTCTATCTCTTTCTCTCTCTCACTCTCTCTTTTCTCTCTCTCTCACTCTCTCTCACTCTGTTTCTCCCTCTTTTTCTCTCTCGCATACTCTCTCTTTCTCTCTCTCTCTCTCTCTATCTTTCTCTTTCTCTTTCTCCTCTCTCCCCTCTCTCTTCTTTCTCTCTCTCTCTCCTCTACTCCCTCGTCTTTTTCCCCCCTTTCCCCCCTTTCTTCCTCTTTCTTCTCTTTCCTTTTTCTTCTTTCCTCCTCCCCTATCGCCCGTTCCACTCCCACCTTTCCTCTATTTTCTTTCCTCCCTATACCGTTTTTCCCCCTATTTTCTTGTTTCCCTTTCTCTCTTTGTTTTCAGCTTTTATCCATCCCCCATGATTCCCTGTAATTCCCCTATCTTTCCTCCTTTCCGTCCTCCATCTCCCTTTTTCTTTTTATTTTGTTCCTTTCTCTGTCTCCTCCCTTTTTTCCTTTCAGCCCTCTTTCCCTTTTTTCCCTTCCCTTCCCCTTTTTTCCACTTTATCTCTCCTCTTCCCCCTTCTTTTCTTCATTATCTCTCTTCTTTCCACCTTTCTTTTCTTCATCCCCCGATTCTCCTCTTCATTCCCCTCTCTCTCTCCCTTTCTTTTCTTTCTTCCTTTCCTTCTTCCGCCTTCCTTCCCTTTATCCTCCTTCCCCCCGATTCCCTCCCATTCCCTCCCCTCCCCTTCTTCTTTTTTCCTTCCCTC
The DNA here is from genome assembly GCA_023376005.1 of Doryteuthis pealeii. NCBI lineage: Eukaryota > Metazoa > Mollusca > Cephalopoda > Myopsida > Loliginidae > Doryteuthis > Doryteuthis pealeii. Next base: position 63,482 of record JALAJA010000377.1, on the reverse strand, counting down.
TTTTATTTTCCCTTTTTTTCCCCCCTCCCTTTTCTTCCTTTCCAGATCCTTTCCTTTTTTCTTCCTCCCAGATCCCCCTTTATTCCCTTTTTTCCCCATCCCCTTCCCATTCCACCCCCGTCCTCTTCCCTCCGCTTTTGTTCCTCCCCACCTCCTCGTCTCCGCCTTTCCCTCTCTTTTATCCGCCTCTATTCTTCACTTTCCGTTACCCTCATCCCCTTTTCCCTCTCTTTTTCTTCCTATTCTCCTCATTTTTATCCTTACTTTCCCCCCTTTTCTTCCTCCTCACCTTAGTTCCTTTTCTTTCCCCCTTTTCTCCTTCCTTCTCCTCCTTTCCCTTACTTTTATTTTAATTTCTTCTTTTTTTCCTCTTTCTTTTCATTTTCTATCTTCTTTTCCTTTCCCCCTTTCTTCTTTCCTTTTTTACTTTTTGTCTTTTTTTCCTTCTTCCTTTCTCGCTCCCTCTCTTCTGCGCCTCTGAGTCTCTCCCTCCTCCTCTCCTCTCTCTTCCCCCCTCCGCGGTCCTCTCGCCTCTCCCGTCCTATCTTCGTCCTCCACTTCTCCCGCTCTTTTGCTCTCTCCTCTTCCTCCCTCTCTTGCTCCTACCTCCTTCCGCCGCTCGCTCCTCTCCTCGCCTCTTGTTCTTTCCTTCCTTCTCTTTCTTTTCTCTCTCCTCCTCTCTCTCCCCCTCTTTCCTCATCCCTCCTCTCCTCTCCCTCACTCTTTCCTTTTCTCCTCATCTCTATCTTTTGCTTGTGGCTGTGCTTTAGGCTCCTGCTCTATCTCTCTTTCTTCTCTCGCCTGACTCCTCTCTCTGTCTCTCTCTCTCTCTTTCTCTCCTTCATCTCGTTCCCTCTCTCCAATTCTTGCTTTCTAATTTGAATCTGGTCCCGAAGCTCCTGTAGAAGAGTGTAGGATTGTGAAATATCAGATAAAAGAGACTCTTCATTGAGTCAAATACATCATCATCCTGATGGAACTTCACGTTGTTTAAGATAATATATATATAGGTAAATATTTAATTATACCTGTAACGAAAAAGTGTTGGTATAACAACACAATAGTAGGTGTTCGAATGAAAATTGGTGAGCGAATGAAAAAGATGTAAGAAATAAAATATCGAATATCTTATTTTTTTTAAAAACATTTCGGGTAACATTGAACCTTCATCAGGAGGTCTCTTAGAGAAACTTGTTTAGAAGAGATAGGAAAAATTTAGATGTGAATTAGTATTTTTATAATATATATGTAATGATCAAGGAAGGATGAAAAAGAATTTCTTTTGTGAGAAAAAATCCAATGGTAATACTTTCGCCCGAATTATGAAAACTTGTGATTGTCGAGGTTTAATTTCCATTTTACTCCCATATATATATTATATTATATATATATAATATTATAATTGAGAATTATAATTAATATCAGTAATATTATTGTATTATAAAATAATACTAATTATATACGTGTGAGGATAAACAAATTGAAAATCGACGCAAATCTTATCAATCCGACAGATGCAGGAATTCTGATAATAGATTGCAAAAAAAAATACATAAAAAGCATTGTTTACAAATGCATGTGGATCACAGGGATTGAGAAGAAAATGATGGCATGTTTTTATGTCATTGCAATCTCGTGACAGGATGCAGGTTGCGATGCTTCACAAATCTCTTTCTTTACAGTTGGTTTAATTTAAGAAAAGCAACAACTTCCGTTTAATTCATTGACAACTCCGATTTTGTCACCGAGTCTAGTGTGAGATTTTTCCCATAACATTATTCTCTCCCATGTAATTAGATCCCTATGCATTTGTATAAATCATCTTTTTTGATTTTTATATTTTTTTCAAATATAATCAAATCAATATATATATATATATATAATTATATATTAATATATTTAATATATATATATTAGATGAAAATTTATATCACAGTAATAAATACTGAGAAAATGACGAGTTTAAGGTCTCATTGTTAATCTCAGTCTGTTTATAAATTTGTAAGTTTGAAATGAAAGTGAGACGAGTGAATTAATTATGCGAACACTATGAATCCGCAGTTGCATAATTTAGTATTCACTATTGTACGGATAGTGAGTATGAGAGCACAGGAATGTATGGGTGTAGTGCAATATGCTGAGGAAATGCATCAGGGAGCATGAATGTGCATAGCCTCGTTTAGTTCTAGTGGCTGCTGCGTCGTGCGCTCTACGTGCTTTGTGTTGCAAAAATGAGCTGTACGTTAGTTCGTGCAACCACTTCACATACAAGATGTAGAAACATATTCATCCTCAAACTGGATAGAATGCCCAGATGCCATTTGTAATAACTTTGTCTTATTGGTTTTTGATCAAATAATAATTGCATAATTCATTATACTATATAGTTACCAACACGTGTTTCGGCCAGGAGCTTTGTTCATGTACAATGTATTATTATTTACTTATTATTTCAAATACAAAAAATATATAGAATATAATAACAATTATAATAAAATATTAAAAAATCTTTAAGTATATTATACTCATGAGATGCAATAATATGCTCTGCGTCTAGGAGTTAAAAGTTGATTATTAAAGGGAAAATTAAGTAATCACAAGTTCGAATAACTGCATGAATTATAGTTTGTCGAGATGTTCTATTTTGAGTCCTGTAGCTCTGAATTCACAGCATGAGAAAATAGTCTCGTGTGTTATTACAGACACGTCTCTGACGACCAAAAGGATTTGGATTTACATAAAGTGTATGACTGCTAGATATCTCGACTAACTTCTCTCCCCTCGCTATGACATCAAATATTCACTTTTACGAGTGTGAGTATGGACGGTGTAGAGGTGTGTATCGAAAAAAAAAAGGGAAAGCCATTGTGCATTTTAGGTGTGTGTTGCTGGTGCGTGTGCGTCGGTGCGTGTTGTGTGTGCTGAAAGGAATAAAAAATAAAGATAAGGAAGAAAATGTGATAATGGATAAAAAAATTGAATTTATTTCATACCAACACGTGTTTCGGCCAGGAGTTTGTTCATGTACACATGGTATTCTATTTATTATATTTCAAATACAAAATAGTAATAATAACAATTATAAAAAAATTATAAAATCCCGGTTAAGCATACCAATGAATAATGCGCCTTCGTCAGAAGTAAAATTTGATTATTAGAAGTTAAAATCAAGTTATTCGAAATTCTTGTTTTTCGGTCTCTTCTTCTATCTCTCAATCATTCTATGACGATCGCTCTCTCTCTCTCTACTCCTACTAGCTCATAAGAGCTACATCAATACGTTCCTATCTCTACGTCTTGCTCTCTCATCTCTCTCTGATCACGTACTCTCATATATATATAATATATATAGTATAATTTGAGGAGATTATTTTTGCTGTTCTTAATTGATTACTTAATTAAACTCTCAGTTCTACATTACTAATTTGAAATCACTTTCATTAGTACTCCACACTCAATCGCTCTCATGCACATTAGCGTCTCGCATTACCAATTACTGCGTGCGTCTCTTCTCTCAATTCGTCACAAGGCGTAAACAACATCGAGCATACAAGTCCAATTCTCTTGTATGTACCAATCTTTCAGCATCTCTCTCTTCTTTCTCTAAACTCTCTCTCTCTCTCTCTATACCGTATTAGTGCCTATACATATATCAGTGTCAGAAGCTATTAATAGTAAACAGTATAGCTATATTAGGTGGACTGTGATTGTGAGCGTTGAATCGATAGCCTCTAATCTAGACTGAGTCACATGACCTAATCTGACAGGCTGAAAGGATATAATTCTCTTAATAACAATTTAACATCTATAGGAATTTAGGGGACTGAGTTTATCGTATCACTTAAGGCTTTTTCAAAATGAATGGAGTCTCCAGTACTGGTTTACAATACAACTCTAGTCAATCGATAAAAATAAGTCAAAATCTACTCTCACTAGTCTATGTCTTACAGATTTCTCACGCCTTATTAGGCACTTCAGATTCCGTCAGACTGATCTTGAGACAGGTCTCGCCAACTTATATGGAAATACTTGGAGTAGCATAGTGAATATATCGAACCGATCATATACTGTCCAGGTGACAAGCGGAGAGAATAGACTCTAAACTTTTATAACAACTATATAACTGAGAAGCACAGGATGTTATGATCAGGAGGTGGATAGTACAAACTCATGTGCCATCTCTAACTTTGAGAGCGTCACTCTAGTGCGGTGTGTTACATATTATGTATCATTCTCAGGATCAACTGTTATCATATGCTATTATTTATCTCTGAGTGAGACTAATAACACTAGTAACAGTAATTATCTTACCAGAGTGTCTAGCTAGTGGATATGTGGTCTGAGAATCTTGCTAATTCTGAACCGTTTCAATACCAATTACCCATAATCGCGAAATTAACTAGGTGAGGAAATAAATCCCGACTATATGGGAAGAAAATATTTAAGATAATAATATGTAATACTAAAACACAGATATAGTTTATAATAGATTTCAAGGGGGAAACAATTTTTATGTATGTCTAAATATATTAAGTGACTAATTCTTACGTGATATATATTTGGATATATTAAAAGTAATTGCTTAATTCAATTCGTCTCAGGCAACACTCGATAAAATATGAGATGAGTGTGTCAGCTATTGGCGAGCAGCTAGATATAAGGATACATTTTATTGAGGTTTAAGCTGTGGTCGAAGTTTCGCATGCTATTTAAGCGTAATTTAAGATACCACCTACGAAATTACCAAAGAGTTATTGTTAAATATTATTATATTTGAAATAACTACAATATTACATTATAGTATATATAATTTAACCATATAGATAACCCCTTAACCGTCTATATTTGGATACAAGAACAATTGTGTGTGTTTAATATTTTTATGTGGCAGACGACCACTTATAGCGTATCAAAGAGATATTGACATTAAGTCAGACTGATTGCCTCTCAAGACAGCTGTGAAAGGTACTTTGAAATTCTCTATAGTTAATTCTTTCCTTTCCTACGCGGTGTGTCCCTGCGTTTGTAATAACGCTCACCCCATGGTTGATTAAAGCACGTTCCAGTTACATCCCTGCTATTTTAACAGAGTTCTATGTTATTATTTAAAAAACCAAATTCATGCATTAAGCTATGTTGGATAGACCAACCCCGTACCGACATTGGATTCATACCTCTGCTGCAGCCCAAGATAGGCGGAAACCAAAAGGGTCTAATTAGGCCCATGTTGATATCATTTCACTAACACAGGCTTCGTCAAGGTGGAATTGAAACACGTCGGCGTGGTGACGTTAGGTCCAAATTATTTCCACGACTCTCACACCATAGTAAGTTTTACACTTCTCACTCGGACACTGGTTAGCCTTCCAAAATCATTATAAGTCAATGGAATTTGTCTCGATATACTGTCCCTGCAATCCATTGTAATTTTTTAGCCCCACAGCTGTTTCCATGATGCTCTCAACGACTTATGCTATTTTTACCACGTAATTAGTATGTGAAGAGAAGAGAACTATGATATAGATATCATTTACCTTTTTCCCAATTAATTCATTGTATTCTGATTAAAACACTGGGATCAGTCTCATTATGCATCATTGGATTAGAAAACTATTGCTTCCAAATACAAGTTTCTTTTCGTCCCAGTTGTAATATAACTAGCGAACCATATCTGACTGCATAACTATGATAATTGTTGTTGTTGTTGTTGTTTTTAATTTTCTGTGAGGACGAAGAATAAATTCCCCAACATATGCCAGAGTGGATCGGCTCCCCCGGGACTACGGACCCATGTAGGACCAGCGCGGCCTGCCGAAAGTTTGACAATAATAAGTCAATGGAATTGTTTGATAACATGTTAGTCTGACGACCGTACAAATTTAGAAAATATTTCCACTAACCCATGGTAAGAGCAAGATCAAATATATGTTAGTATAGTCTCTGAGACAGACTTGATTAACTATGATGTCAATTTTCTTCTCAATTCTTCCTTCTATATTCCTTTCTCTCCTTCTTTATAATAACCACACACACACACACCTGAATCAATCTAACCAAACCACAATTCACATAGAAATATATTATATTAATGGAATAATATATATATATAATAATATAAATTTTCTTAGCTCTGTAAAGCAATCTAATATTTTTAATTACGCTTAATGACCCTTATTCAGCATGAGAGGAGAACTTGACTATATATTGCATTATATAGCGTAATTAGATAAAGATGAATGTTAGTGCTTGTATATGTTTTTAATCATAATCCCGGAGTAACAATCCAACCAGTGAGAGATGCACTTCCGGCACGGTGGTGTGGCATTTAGAGAACATGATACGTCATAACGATTACAGGAAAGCAGACTTAGTTTTCGTACTTCAAGTTAAGACGTATATACTCAATCATAGCTATATACACGTCTTAGACATGCTAGTGTTCGTCTTTCCGTCCCTGATCAGTAAATTCTACAACCCCGGGTACCTTCTTTCCTATCTATGGCTTAGTAGAGAGCGCCTCGACAACCACCACACTATACGCACCACTCATAACACATATGCATATATATATTTATATTTATATATATATATATATATATATTATATATATATATATATTAATTAATAATATATATATATACTATATATAAAATTTATTATATATAATTTGAATTTATTATTAACTATATTGAGAAGGCATTACTTTATTAATATACGACTCATATGCTATATCGTCACATATATAATTCTCAGTAATTATCTATATAATTTTCTGATAGAGAGTGATAGAAAAGAATTATTACAATGATGTAATTACCACGGCCAAAGGTATCACTCTCATAGTGTTGTGAGCTGTAGAATATTCGTATACTAGAATCATGTATTATCAACTACATAATTATAGTATCAATTAAAAATTACAAAGACTGATAAATAATAAATAGCTGAACTAGTATTACGATATTCTACTCTACAGGAATAGGTCGTAGACCAAGAACGCTAGCACAACCTCAGTAGGAGTGTGACTATATCTATTGCTAAAAATCGACCATTCAATATCGCCTTCATCCATTATGTTAGTATGACGTTAGTGAGTCTCAGTATGTGAATATATTATAATAGCTATATAGTATCGTGCTACTAGTTATAAACTACTAATCATATATTAGTTATAATTCTAGCTTCTAGTATATAATATTTTATCCTAGTTATCACGATCGCTCATTTATTACTCAGATAAATAAACGAATTTTATATTATTGAGTTAGATTCTAACTTATATTAGAATACTGTTTTGTACATTTATGTAGTTAAAATAATAAGTTAAGTAAGGATCAGCTGTATGAATAGGTATTAGTAGTTGATGGTATCAGGTCATGCCACTACTCAAGATAGGCTCATAATAACAAATCTACCTTAGAGTCTAGCGCTAGTGCAAAGTGAGTAATAAAATATTCTACTCAGTACATGATTGGCTTGTTACCCAAACTTTATAGCGTATTCGCCCCTCTCGACGGCACTAGTAATTTAACTAGATCACATCATACACTTATAGTAGTTTCTATATAATTAAACATGCTATAATAATCAGCATAGTGTCATTATCCAATCTAACGTTGACATTTAGCTCATTTGATGGTAGAGTCGATTCACAGTCACTCGAAAACCCTTAGCGTTAGTGCTATTCATGCAGTTAACAGTTTGCCATGCATCTCTCAGTCAAGCGTCAGAGCGCTGTATTGGCTATATCACCAGTGATACTCTGGCATGTAAAGTAAGGTATGTCCTGATTTATAAATGTCGCAAGCTGTGTGACCACCTCATGATGCCTAATTAAACAAACCTCTTAGAGTCTTAGTCGAGACATAAGAGTATGTAAATACCAGGGTTATATATAGTTATTCCCTCGTGACTACTGTAATATTATAGTAGGCTCGATACTAGATCCTTTAGACTCGCATACTCAGCAACTCGTACCTTAATTAACTACTACTGGCAATTTGGCGCACATTCTATACAGGAAAGCTGAAGCGTAGGTATTTAGTTAATAATATATAATACGTCCCATGTACATATATAGTCTATATTTATAATTTGTATGGCTATATAGACTCAGTACACATACACTTTAGGTATTTCTATATATCATGTACTAATATCGATGGAGTACAATTGGTTCATCATATTGCTGGAAGCGATTTGATTATATGATCCATTATGTGAGAAATGGTGATAAATTTATTCGTACGCATGTATGAAAGGCTTAAGTATGATGCGAAACTGTTCTGAGTTTAGACCATCAAATTAAATAGACATAAAGATATAGATATTTCTTATATTACTGTATGTATTTCAAATGCAATAGCTTTATATCTTCTCAGTAGCGATATCTTATCTCAATACAGAGCAGTGTCTCTCTACTGCTGTGTTATTTTGCTTGCTAACCGTGTTCGCATGGTTAAAGCTATGAATTTCGCTGCACTATCCCAGGCTTTTACTATATATATTTACTACTTTTTCCTCTCTCACTATTTTTACCTACATCTACTTCTTCTTTACTCTATACTCCTATTATGATATAGAAAGTAGCGATTAAGTACACTTTGAATCTCTTCTAGTAATCATTCTCTTTTGTTAGTGTACTTTAAATAATGAGATAAATATATTCTCATTGATTATTGTCTAAGGACTTCAATACAATTGCGTAAAAATAGATATGAACAAATCTACCCGGACTAAAAGTATAATCTCTTTAGTTAATGAGCTCCAATACATCTGATTCTCTAGAGAGAAAGAGAACTATATGCAACTAAAGAGAGTTAAGTTATTTTCTCTTTATGAATATGACGATAGCTTATGTTGTTTTTTTTATTTGTGTGGATAAAAGTGTTTGAAGCTTGTAGTTAACGCTCAACTATAGACAATTGTAACAATCGTTACTGTGTACCTGTTATTCTTCTTTCTCTACTATTATTCACTACATATACTTTCTTCTTTCTCCTCCTTATGATGAATATACAAATAACGAAAAAACTTTATTTATTGACAACACCTTGAATATATACAGATATCATTAATAATATATTATATATATAATAATAATATATATATATAATATATAATATATATACAATAGAAGCAGAGTTAATTAACACCTTGGTTCATTAATATACACTTATTAGTACTAATTTCTTTCTTCAAGCAGGTTGTTAGATTAAATTAATTATCTAACTATTATATATATATGAACTATATTAAATCCTAACAGTATAATAAAATTCGAATTCACATCGCTTCGGGCGCAATCTATAATCTCTGTAACAAAGTGTAACAACAACAATATTATAGTGCCTTCGGCAGAGAGACATTGTAATTATCCAGAACAATAAGTCTTTGCTAATATTTTTATACAAAATTATTATAATAAGCAAGGTGAGTAGTGACGATGATAAATGATGTTTGACATAGCTTATATTACCATAGTTGAGAATATGGAGGTACAGATTAATAGAAGCTGAGGACGTATCTTTTTTATGGAGTAGTAGCGTTGAAGCGCCCTCTGTTCTCATATTATATTACCATATACCCGCACCAAAACACCAGCTGTATTATTTTTTTATCGATGATCACTACTATAGCGTGATCTATTAATATTATACTCAATCTAATTATTATATATGATTATTTGAAGTAATTTATTTAATATTTATTACAATTTTTATCTTTTTATTTAATTATACTTTATTAATACCATTATTATTTGGTTATATTTTTACTTATTTATTTAATATTTTTAATATATATTATATTATATATATAATATTTAACTATAATTTTCATTAATTTATTTTGAATAATATAATTATATATATATATATATATATAATATATATTATATAATATTATTATTACTAGATAAATCAATTTTTTATTTATTAATTAGTACTTTATTTTTAATTACAGAAGACAAGCTCCAACTAAGGTTGTTAGTTAATATTAGCTAATATTATATAATTAAAATTAAAAAAATATTTTATAATTAAAATTAAAATCGATAAACATGCTTTAACTAGGCACTCTAGTGAGTATATATATAATATTTACTTATTTGTTTATGAGTTTTTAATAATAGTAACAGAAAAATCTATAATAAATAATATGTACTCAGACATATTAAACAAACTATCCTTTCAATTTTAACAAATAATTATTCTAATATAATAATATTAGATATTTGTTTACTTAATATATTTTCTATTTATAAATCTTTTAGTATAACGTAAGATTATATAGGTGTGGTGATAGTTATGAGCGCTCTCATTTTTTATATCCCATTCACTCTCACTTCTCACCCACACACCCCTCAGCACAGAAATAAGTTAAATAATAACTTGATTATATTAACTATGTATTACCATTCTATTTATTTGATAATTATATTGGAGTTAATTTATTTAAATATTTTATATAACAATTTTTTATCCTTTTATTATATTATCTATTTATCCCATCCTTATTTGTAATTATTTATACTTATTATATTATATATATTATCATTATAAATAATTTAAATATAATTATAATATAGTAAAATATTATATATTATATAGATATTATTACTATGTTACTAATTAATTTTATTATTTATATAAATATATATATAATATATATATATATATTATATAAAAAAAATATAATTATATAATGATTATATAGAATATATTAAGTTAAAATATTAATCTATTTATATATATTATTTAAATATTTAATAATGTTAATAATATATTTATTAAAATATATAAATAAAATAAGTAAAATAAACAAAATAAAGATGGATAAATAAGTAATTAATAAATAAAAGATATAAAATAATAATTATGATTAAAATATATTAAATATTAATATATAAATTTAGCCTCAAATACTAATATATAAATATAAGTTTTTATTTAAAATGATTATGTTATAGATAAGTTAATCCTACAGTAAATAATATATCGGCGAGTTATTTGTGGAGAGTGGAAATATAGGGATGGAATAAATAAATATAAGGGCGCCTAATAACTATCTCTCATAAACTACCTTATTCTACCTCAACTTCAGTTTATTTTAATAATAATAATAGTTAGAAAACCTAATTTATAATATATATTAAATTATTGATTAAATTAAAAAAATGAATAAGATATAGAGAGTATAGTAAAATGAGTGTATATATACTGATATATATCAATTTTGTTTTTATTCTGTTATACACTACTATATATAGGTATGTCCATAGTAAGCATAGTTCGATTTTAATTTTAATATATTAAATTTTATCATTAAAAAATTGTAAATATATAAACTAAACGATACCATAGTTTGAGCTTGTCTTGTTTAAGACAATATTCTTAAATAATTGATATTAATATTTATATATATATATATATATATATATATTATATATATTAATTAAAAATATATAATTATATATTAATTGAATATAAGTAAATAATATTTATATATATATATATAATATATTATATATATTAAAAATATAATATATAATATATAATTATATGATAACAAGAAACATGAAGATAGAGTGGTCAAAAAATAAATAGTTTTTTCGTATAATATATACAATTAAACTAAATACAACGTATGTATAATTATATCGTTAATAAAATATATAAAAATAAACAGTCCTCTGACTCATTGTATTCAACAATTATAAACGATATCGTGTATGGAAGAAATTAGCAGCCTTATTATCAATACATCGCTTATGCCACACCTGGAGGGGGGAGGGTGGAATGCAAAAAATATGAGCGAAAAAAACCCACTACAACCCTTTCTACCACCACTATTCATCTCATACATCGTCAGAGTCAAAATAAGTTAGTAACCTATTGTATAGCTATATTAAGAGATTATAAAAGACAAGTTTTGTAAATTGGAAAAGAGTTTTATTATTATTTATCTGGGACTCTGAGAACCATTACAATTTTTATAGATATTCTTTACACCCAGGTATGCACTATATAAGAGACATGACTTATACGATTTTAATATTATATCAGAAAAATTTTATTATATAAACTTATTGATATATTTAATACGATGCTCCACAATATTCATAACTAACAACCAATGTTTGAGAAGAGGAGCATAAATGTCTATGGAGTGTAAAGAATAAAGGATGCGTTAAAAAATTAGATTAAATTATTAAGATAGTAGGGAAATTATTATAATTAAACTCATACTACAATAATATATATAAAAATAATAATAAATAAACAACATAAATGACACAGTAATTATCTAAAATACACTTCTGATGCATTATAATAGCTTTTGCTTTGAAATCGATCAGGACATATAAAAACATATCTTTTTGTCTTTATTTATTTTTACTATAGTACATTTAGTACAATATGCGCTGTGTCGATTTTAATAATAACTTAGTGTTTTTTCCGTTAATAGTTTGAACAACTAAACCTTCGTTTTATCCAATAAAGCTTCAAGGACTAAAGTAGCCGTTATACCAATATTGTTCATTTTACTCATCTTTATGATAAATTACTATATTTCAAATACAACTTTATATGTACCACACCTATTAATATGCTTTATGAAAATATAATATATAAAATAAACCTGGCTTTATACTCACGATCTTTTCGTCTTCCCTTCACATTGGTGCAGAACGCGCATATATTGCTCGGTTAAGTTGTGTATATAGTTAGAGAGATGTGGCTGTATTCAATAAGATGAAGAATGTTTATTAGACTATTTATACTTTGTCAAGGGACATTTATAACAATAAAAATATGAAATAAATATAAAGGTGGCTATACTATTAATATCTATATTTTATAGTAAAGAATAGGCAAGAAAAGATAAGATAAGAAACAGGTTCACAACTCTTTAACGGTATTTATCTATTACGGTCGGCCATCATAAAAGAAAGGTCGCAGAATGACAGAGTAAGTGACAAAACAGTGCAACGGCGAGCACTGAGGAGAGTGCAAATAGAGGCATGAAGAATGAAGAAATTTATAACCATCACATAAATTAAGCAAAAAATAGAATCATACAACACCTAAGTTAGGTCGAATCTCTGTTGCATATATCAATCCATCTATAAATAGATATTGGATAAAGACTTGCTCTTCTATGAAATCGATATCCAGGACATTATAATAAAACCATCTTTTAGTTATCTTATATAGTAATATGTTTTAAGGCTCAGTTGTGCACTTGCCTTCCGGCAGTACTAATAGTTTATTCTGTATCTTATGATCACAATCCAGCTAACATGGAATAGCATTCCATGCAATACACCCACTTATTTCCTTCATCTAGCGCTATATAACTACAAGTATGAGATTAGAATTGGCATACTGATAGTATTGTATAGAGCGCCATCAACCTACCTATCAAGCTCTCTATATCATATATTACCGACCACGTAGGTCCGATAGTCACCGCTGTCGCTTCACCTCATGGAGCGAACTGCGGATTGGCGAGGACCGGAAATCGAAACTAGAAACTTACTGCCTATAATCTAGCCCGAACGCTCTCGTATATATCCAACTGAGGATCATTAATCGTCAGCAGCAATGTGCACTGGAATTATGAACCAAGCTGAAGACTTTTATATGTACATGTTATGTAATAATCTATTATAAAAAGATAAATTGAGTATTCTTAAGTTCTAATTTGTACACAATCATTTCAAATTATAGAGATTATGGCATAATATCAGAACTCTCAATGATCTCCAACATTTATGTTTTATACAACATTTGAATAATAATCGCTATATAATTCAATTACGAATCAACATCGACTAAACGTCACACCTGTAATGAATAATGCATATATCTGTATTATACATATATAAATTTAAATATTAAGCATGTTATGAAAACCTTAAGTGTTGTTGACTGATCTTATATATATTCCATATCAAATTAAATAATAGATATGATTATATATAAATATCAATATATATAATAAATATTTATTATAATAATTATTATATATATATATATATAATATATAAAAGTAAGTGTAAATAGGCGTCGGTGCTGATCTAAATAGTTATGGATATCAGCCAAATTCTAGCGAATGATGGAATACTATTAATTCCCCTTTTTATATAGCGTTACGAGCGCTAGTATGCCTGCTGAACCAGCGAGTCCTCGTGTGTTTCGATTTCTGTTCTCGGACCGATGCTAAGAAGTCGTTGGTAGAGACTATCCACATAGCTGATGACGAATTTACACCTACAGACGCTCACAGACCATTGACCGTCAGCTCACGAGATCTCCTCTTCGTGCTACTCAATCACATCACGAGTAGCTGCGCATGTCCCGCGCGAAATTACACTATCTATGAACTTTACTTGTGGTCTAGTGATATGCCGAAACAGCATCTATGATATCCAACTGGAATTTTGCTAATCGTCGCACTCTATAATAGCGCATAGTCGAGTTAAGTTTGTCCATTACGAAGTCAATGTATGAAAACCTTAATGGTATTGTATATATATTGAGTTGTATCTATAATTTTATCTATTTGCTCTTATCATATAATAATAGACATTATAGTAATTAAAATACCTTAATTATATATTATATAATATATATATGTATTTTGTATATGCTTGGTGTATGTTAGTTGATATATATATATACATACATGTGTTAGTTAGTTGATTATACAAATAGTAAGATAGAAGAGGTAAACATAAATGTAAAATGAATAATGAGATAATAATATATCACCTAAAGTATGTATAGTATATATATATATAGTTAACTAAATTTTTAAGTCTCGTTTAATAAAAAATTTTCGTATTTATATTAATACGTATAACTGTTCAATCTCCCAACGTCTACAGTGATTCCTACTTTTCATGTGGATTATTATTTCCTATATACTAGATTTAAAATAACAATACAATATACTATAACAAACATATCATTGACGATCACATATAGTGTTTCATTTAACATCTGTACCGTACGCTGCATAAAGGATACATGCTCTCGAGTGTCTACTTCGATTCTCTTGATTCGGACGGATGAGTCGTTGATGAAATATATGCTATATTATGCTGTGATTATGATCACGCATATAAATATATAATGTACAGAAATATCAAGAGTACTGTTGAATACTGTACTATTTACCATTACAACACTCCTAGTAAGTATCGCATTTGCCTACCGATGGGAGTAGCAGCTCGATATAAATATTCTTAATTTTGTCTTAATAAGCAAAATAATCACGAATATATCGTTAACTTCATTTTGAGATACATGCGTTTTTTAAGTGGCCTTCAATGTAAAACTATTATAGTAGTAAATTTTAGGAGCAGCAGTTAGGTCTTAAATTAGTAGTAGCTATTAAGTATCGTATTAGATGAGATATATATGTGACATCTCATATGTGCGATGCGCTGTGAGTAGTATGTGCAATTCCTGGTACCGTAGTGAGTCGTGTGTTCCTGAGAGAAGAGATAATTCACAATAAACGAGGCCTAAACCAAGCTTATATATAGGAGAAAGGAAGATAAGACACCAAAAGATCTTGCGTTCTGCCAGTCTTTATAACTAATTTTAATAGTCCATGCGAGTATCTTAAGGGATATCATTTATACCCGATTATGTTGTATCGTCTGTTCAATCGCCCTAACCCGTGCGCCTAGAAGCGAAATACTTGATGTTGCAACACTGTTTCCAACTGACTAACGAAACAAGACATATAGACATATGCGAGCTAGTACGAGCAATACTCTCGCATCTGTTGATCTGAATAGTCTGTCCTAGTAGAAATAAAAATAATAATCATAAGCTATGAGTTCTTACTAAATGAGAGTGAAATATCAAGTTCATTATACTCTCAAGAATAGATATTAAGAATTCAGAACTTATATTAATCCGCTAGAATAATCTTGGACCGATACCATACATACTTAATGAGTCCTCATTTTTCCAGATCTGCTGCAGACGATACAAACTGACTTACATGATTCGTGCAACAATATGAGTCGCATCACACACAATTTATTTTATCACTACCAAAACTTATATATATATTATTATTAGTAAATTGTGAAGGCGTACTAGTGACGTATCTTATATATTAGTAGTTAGTATAAGTCGTATATATATATCTGTAGTTGTGAGTGGTAACTTATAATTAGTACAATCGCGAGTTCAATTCACTGAGATCGAAGGCTTCGATCTAGCGAGAACCACTTTAATACATCTGAGCGCCTTAATATACTTATTCAATCCCTTTTGTCCATCGACTAAACATTAACTAGAATAAACACAGAGTTTCTTCGTCAGCCATTGAAGAGTGATTAACAATAAAGTACACGGAGAACTGAACATCCTATAAACCTATATGACAGCGCTAAAAATGCTGTATCTCCACTCTACGGCGTGAATATGCGAGTGAACATACACTCTGATTCGATAGAGCGTTCTGGAGATGTTTATAACTACCAGATTAAATTGTCAAACCCATATAGTGAACGTAGTTTATGTCATCTTCACCTGCTCGTGCGGAGGGCGCGTTTGGTAAATAATTATATCTCACATATTGAGTGTTGTGGTTATGGATGCTATCGAAATAAATGAACTAAGATACCATTAGCTTTGCAGATCATGAGGAGTAATACTTGTAACAGCGAAAATACGATTGGATACATTACCCTACATAGATGAACTTTTACGAAGCACGTACTCGTGACCAGAACATAGTCGAATGGACACACAATCCTACATCTAGTGATTCGTATGGCTTTACAATTTGTTAGGATCCCCGACGAATTTTCCTTTGTATCAGAGATCACTTGACAGGTTAGAGGGTTCGATTCACTGCACAATATAACTGCCCTTGTCTATATCTCTGCTTGATGAGTATACCTAATAGGATCTATGATAAATACTACATACAGGTATGATTGGATACTTTTTTCTCGATTATGATTTATACGTCACTATACTATCTCATTTTATTAACCGAATTAATGTATGAGAATCTATAACTCGTAGTATATGCATCATGATTTCACACTAAACCAATAATATTATAACATATACTTTCTTAAATATCTTTCAGTATTGACTTCAATCTCGGTAAGTCACATATACTTTACACCAAATATCTTAAAGTTGATCTATACTGTTAAGATGATATTAACAATATATATATATTACTCTATCGAAGACATGGCATTGAAGTATTGACGACATAAAAGTGTGATTTCCCCTGAATGATCATCTAGTGATTGAGATATATTTTTTAAAATAAAGTATTCTTCGCAGCAGAGCAATGAAGATGAAGGTGCGGAGGATTAATGTTATCACTCACCGGTGAGAGAGATTTTCCAGTAATTAGTATGGGAGATGAGAGACAGGAATAGATAAAGACAGTAAGCGAGACGAAGGGGATGAGTAGAGTGAGATATAATGTGTAAAAAGAAAATATTTATCTGGTAACGTAGAGTAGCTGATCATAAAGCAAACAAACGCGTGTAATGACTTTTCTCTAGAACGTGGACAAAAATGATCAATCAGAGCTCTCTACGATAAGAATATGTAAATAACGATACAAAAGATTTCGCCTGACAGGTAGGGTTCTAAACTTCTAATACTTGTCACAAAGTTCTAACTACTCCTGTACTAAAACTATCTTTGACTCTGATTGGACAGCTCATGGCACATTATGAGTTCATTCTCTTGGAACTTTAACATACAGAGTTTTATATTAAATCTTTTTCTCGATTTATGAGATTTACGTTCCGTTTATCATTATATACAACCAAATATTGTTATGTGAGTGTGACTAATATCATATATTAATAATTAATAACTAATACTAATTTTTTCCATAGATATTCGAGGTATGAACCAATATCTCAGCGACTTAAAGCCCAGCAATAATCTCCCAAACGATATATTGGTAACTATATTAGTAATAAATTATAATAAATATCATTTATATTTATATATAGTGCGCAGAGAGAGAGTCCGAACATTTATGACTTGATGCCGCTTATATGTGATAGATTTTTAGACAAGAGGAGAGACTGTATAGACAGAGACAGCAGCACAGAAGACACCGAGAGCACGCACACGCACACACAACACCTAGAAAAAATGCAGCCAAGATGCTATGAAAGAGAGACTTTACAGTGTGAGCGCCCACACCTTACACCGGTGCGACCGAGTAACGTACATCAGAACGCGAGATAAATATTAATCGTCAGAAAGTATATGATAAGAATAAAATATTCCATTCATTTGTTTCTAACCGTTCCTTTTTTCAACTTCCATAAGACCTTGTATAAACTCAAAACTCAACGTTTACTATTTTCTATCTTTATGACGAGAGGACTAACACTCGCTTTCTCGTATTCTGTGATTAAAAAAATTTCTCATATATATATATATATTATATTGTACTAATCGTGATTATATTATTTACTCATCAAATATAATATTATATATAATATACTCAAAAAAAAAAACAGAGATTAGGAATGTGATCTTTAACATAATTGTACAACTGGGTCATACATTACAGTGCAACATGTTATACTCTGTGTGCAACTCGCACTAAGGCCATTATTCAGGATGTGATGCTTAAGTTTTATAATTTTTTATAATTGTTATGTAGTATATAGCGGGTAATTCTCGGATTAGTGTTACACTATTTATAAAAATCAAACTAGGTAAAGAGGATAGGCCCGCTACACAATCGATTATGGCCAAACTACTTCTGCGTCCCGTGATGATACACGCATGTTTGTGTAAACATCTTTTGGTTTTATCTGACAATATATCAAAGCAATTAATTCTAATCACTTTCGAACAATTTTTATACTTTCCATTTTTAATTTTCACTATTATTCATCCTTTCAGCACACACACACGCTAACGCTACTACGACTATACACACAACATCACTAAATAATGCATCATATAGACTTTCTTTTCTCAGTATTTACAACACACCTTAACACCGTCCCTATTATACTTATCACACCGTATTAAAAGTGTAATTAATATTTGATATAGTATTCATATTTCAATACCGTACTCTCATAGTTATTTCAAACCTTCAAATATATTTAATAAATCAGAGCTGAAATTAAATCCGACAATTTACAAATTACATCAAACATACAGCTTACTCAGGTTATTAAGTGCTTAAAAAAAAATTTTTCTCATATCTCCTAGTTACATCATATATATAAAACATATCCTATCTATATATAATTTTATGTTATATCACTCCATAGAGACTTACTATATATGAACTGTTGATGAATATAGTTTCAAAATATCGAAATAGATGTTTATACAAAATGCGTCCATGTAGTGTAAAATAATAGATACCGAGATTCGGTGCAATAACTTGCTTTTTATGTAATGTTCTAAGGGTAGTAACGAATGTTTGAGCTATTATTTAAAATACGATAGTAGAAAGTATTCATGGTCTCTCTCTGTCATCATTCGAGTGCTATTTCACATTATCCTCTACTATAGATGAGTGTACCCCATCTCGACATTGGTAACATCAATATCTCTCGTTTATCCGTTAACCCAAGATAGTATATAAAATCAGACCGATGAGATCGGATTAAGTTCCATATCTATCTCTAATACACATCTATCATGATAGTACTCCAGGTAAATATGAGATACATAACCATCTTAGATGAGTCATATAATATCCATAGCTATTCCAGAGGTATTGTAGATACTTAACCAACAACCGTCATACCCAGCTACTACACCAAGACCCTACAGACCTACTGGATCTACTTCTAGCATCGAGTTGAGTATGATAATATATGAGAGTAAAAGTCCACAATACGAAGTACCTAACTACGAATATAAAGTGACGAGGATATATCCATGTAACTAGACAGAATATATGTTGCTGCTTCGTCCTGATGCTCACGATATAAAAACATCTCTCAATATTCTACTGTCTGCACAGCGCAACGTACCCCTCCTGCTACCCGATTCGGAAAGTCTCTCAATAAGACTAACCGTGAGAGTGACTAGTGAGTTATCATGTGACATGCACTCAGGTACACAGAGAGTATACTTATCTTCCCAATTTTCGTAAGCATCACAAGTCACCACACAACTGACTCATATTTTTATCAGATAGAGATGAGTAGGGTCTGGTTATTACCCTACTTCATGCAAGTAATAGGTTGAGCTATGATACTATATGACTAATATACTATTACAAATGTACTCATCACTAGATTTTCTCACTTACACCGGGCGTATATGCATAATCATACCAGACCGATAGGTGGTCATCCGACAGGTACATTTAATTTACATTATTCCCAATAACGTGTATCCCACGAGTAGTGTTACCTACCCCTCCGACATAGCAATGCAAGAGTACTGTGATCATCGCTTTGCAGTAGCAATCCAGGATCTGTATAACATAGACGACTAGTGTATAATGGTTTATGACCCATGCTCAGCTTATTGTCGATCTTCGGTAACCTTATCACACACCTAAAACTAACATACTGTTCTTGGATATATGCCGCAGCAAACCAAGACCACAGAACGTACCGTCGAGATTCTTTGTACTACTATTATTATGACTAAACACCCAGGCCCGTGCGTATTCTTGCATAGATAACCTAATACGTACCATTCGAGTGTGAGATTTCATTGTACGGATCAGTACTTGCTTGACTAAAATTGCACAGCTTCAATCTGCGAAATGTTTATGACCACAGGATTATCTTACTGAATGCCTCGTAAGCGAGCTCGCAGCCCTTCAGGCTCCGAGCATATCCCGACCGATAGTTCCTAATCATAGGAGACAACATGATGCATACAAGCTGCATCAACTGGCAAGTTACCCTACTGCTGATAACTGCTCTCAAGCTACCTAGGATATGTATCGTCAGCATACTTGAATAACGACGATGCTACAAGTCACTCCACACAGACGCCATATTAAGTTGGTCGATGGTCGAGAGAGTCGATTACCCCAATTGCAGAGAGTGAGTCTCAGTCAGGACTATATTCTCACTCGACCAACCACAGTCGATGAAACATTACGCTACCTCGTAACGTTAATTTAGATTCCATCTCGGATTTGTTCCTATAACAAGGTTAAAGCTTCCCTATCATATACATATTAACTCCTCTACCATACGCTCGCGGACGACTGAGAACGAAGTCAAGATGACATACATTCCATAGCTGAGTCATTAGCCCTAACGGAGAATGCACAATTTACCACGCTTAACACAGAAGTTCTTAAAATTATAGGGTGTGATTTATATAAAGTTTCTCCCTTCTATCTCTCTCCGTAATGAGACCTACAAACCCTTATTGTGTTTCGCATGTGCGTGTCCAAATTACGGTATCGCTTAGAACTCTTTGACCCTTCTGTACTCTTATTATTCTAGAGCAACACCTTAATGTATGTCTATGATCTAGATTGCCAGATAATTCTCTTAATCGTCATTCCAACTATTCCTATTCCTTCTTACCATTTTTCGGGAAATGTTCATATTATCATATCCCTATTCTTGTATCTAATACAGCTTTCCACTGCATACTCTTTTGAGAGTGAGGAATTCTATGGAACAACATGCTAGATATTTTATATATTGTGCATTATGTTTTCTGGCTACTGTACCTCATCACTATTAATTGCATTATCCTCACTAAACTATATCTACTCTACAGAATGTTTTCTCACTTATAGTATATGCGTTGATAGATTTGAGTATATTGAATTTGGTATGATTGGACTTAATAGTATACCTCGTCTCTTAATAGTAGTCGTAATTACATATCATCTCATTTGCTCACGTGAGTAATAAATAAACTATTGTAATAACTCAAGCATATTTTCATTCTCATATAGACCGAGTTGCCTAACCAAGTTAAAGTCTTCCCTACTATTTACCCATTAGCTGAGGAGAGAAGTAGCAATACATACATTTCCCAATGGTATGTAGCCTTAATGTGAAGATGATCGAGGTTACCTACGTCGAGAATATATCTTATGTTATTATTTGTTATTTGAGTATCTATGTTGTAGTCCTCATTACTATATATCTCATGTTACTACCATGCGTTCTCTGTTACATGACATCCCGCGCATATTTCTCGGACATGTGCCTTCGTTCTGGTGACTTTGAACTTTACCCTATCTTTCACTATGTTATATCCGAGTACCTCGAATTATCTGCCAATCATTCCCTTCATTAGGTATTTCTTTTCCTATCCTACACTCTCTTTCGTGGTATCTCATAACGAATTTCTAATTCCTAGATTTCTACGTGAATTTCTTTTAGATGAGGCTAATTTGGTATTTAGTTGAATTTTTAGTTTCAGTGTATTCGTAATTGTATTCGGTACACTATCTTCCAACCATCGTTTGATGCCCTCCTTGCTATCTACCTATCCTTCATTTATGTATCTTGAATTTTGGTTCTAAGAGAGCTCTGGAGAGGAGCCTTTTCGATGAAATTCTGCACTATATTGGGTTTGATTTAGCTCTCTTGCTTCCTCATCTATGCTCTGTGTGCGAACCTTTTCTACTGTACTCTCAGTTTCTATAACCGGACGTGACAATTTTTGAGATATGAGGGCAATATCTGATAATCTGTATGTATAGCTTAGCTGCTTTATCATGTAGGGCGTCACATATTGTACCTCATCATCTATATGTTCACCTTACTATCTCTCATTTACTCCATTCCGAGGATTTTATGAGACCTCGAGTTCTCGGCATTTTGACGATCTAATCTTAGTAACAATGATACTATATTTCTTATACGGAACATTGTCGTGTCATCATTTATTGTTAATTCTATCATGCTATAATATCTTCGTGCATGTTTTCCTCACGTATGGCAGCGATTGAACACTGCTGCCTAGAGAGTAGACTTAATTGTCATGCGTGGAGAACAGTATGATAATGGATTTATTCCGCACTCTGTTCTATTGCTATGCGTTTTCGGATGTACTGATATCGAGATGTGCATCACACTCGTCCAATTTGTGGAATTCCGTTCTTGCTACAAATTTAGTATTTTTTGGTCCCAAGACTTTCGCTGCGAGGACCTTCTTACTATAATCACAACCCAAACACTGTACAAGAGCATATATCCAGCATCTCTAAAATCTGATATAGCGTCGTGGTAAGAGCGCTTCTGGCTCGACAAATTTATACACCTCCTTTTGATCGTGGGATGATTTGAATGGAGCATATTCATGTGATACGGTAAATCGGGAGCTATATTATATATCATGCTAATAACAAGTAGAAATACTCTTCAAATAACCGTACTGAGAACCTCATTATATATCATATCACCTAATCGTGAGTATATATTCGAAAAATAAAAATAAAAAAATATATCGTGAATTAGCGATTTTAGACATTACTCATTTAGATTCAACTATCTAACTCCGTAATACAAGTGCTTCTATGAAACCATTGTATTGAGATTAAAACTATAGTATCCTCATAGTTAACTGTCCAGCCCAATTTGGCTGCCAGGACTCTCGTTGAACTTGCCTCTCTCTGCCCTAGTACGATAACTTTCACTTTAGAACTGTATTAATTAAATCACCCCTATACTCTGTTGTTCAGGTGTTCTCTCTATCGTCATAACTCCTCTACATTCTTGCGAACTTGGACTACGCTCAAATTTTAGTAGGTGATAATATAGTATCTATACATTTATAACATAAATCCACAACGTAACAAACATTTCAGAAATAAAATTGCATTAGTAGTATGTATGAGTGACAATTTATACTTTTATCTGTGGTAGATTTGATCAATGAGGAATTTCCAGTAAATATGTATAGTATAGATAGTTAGTATTTATTTATCATAAATCACTTTCAGTACCTGCAATTAATTTTGATATATCATCAGTAGTGACTTTTTGACATTATAACCCTCCAGTATGAGATAATAAGTTTTGGTGAGTAGCTATCATATACGCGAGATACACAAACTCAAAAGAAATGGACGGGCAGGCTCTATATCCGCGTATAAGTGAGCATTGTGTATTCATATAATGTCTTCTCAATGTCTGCTAACGTATCTAAAACAAGCACACATAGGAGCGAATCTATCCTCATCATTCTCTACTTCGTCATACCTCCAACTATACAGGTTTCACACATATAGCTACAGTCTCTCTGAATTAGGCAAAAATACAATAAAGCACTGGCACTAATCATACATTATACAGGATCAGACTTCATAATGCGACATCTGTGGTCGAGGTCTGTTTTTTTAAACATGACTTCAACAGTCACAGGTAGCATAAAGGTTCCCGAGTTTCGAAAGGAGGGTTACTACCAGAGTTCGGATGAAAGTTTCCGAAGTCGACATATAAATATGATCTGAAGAAAGATCAGATAGTATCATTAGTTGTGTACACAGTACAAACCCAGTCACTAGCCTAATTATGATACATCAAGGTATGACAAATATGTACCACAATTAAATCCTCTCTCCACAAGACTAGAAAGACAATCAATCAAGTGCCTATCGGTATACCGCCTCTAGTATGGCATGCGTAATGATTTTCTTCTCATAGCGTGAACATCATTACTATGGTCATTGTATATTACCTAGTCTCTGACTCAACTAGTTATCTTCATGAAGCAAATTCCATCAAGATATATGATAGAGACTTTTTGTAATCCAGCCACTTGTAACTGAAGAGCAGGCGTGAAACCATAACAACTGTCAACTCATCTATATCCATTGAGTTGCAGTATCAGTATCCTCGGTTCAAATTATGCGACATCTCCACTGCGATCTCAGCGTCGATGACTTGTTATTCACATCCTTAAATCATATCTGAAGACTTCTCATCACAGCTGTAGACAACAGAAGTGTTCCGCAATGTGCTCTCTCTGTCATGTGTCAGGTTCCTCCGATTCGTGGATATAAGAGTTTACCGGAGCTTCCAAAGCGATCCATGAAATAACTGAAGAAGGCAAGAGGCATAGTGGCCGAAACGTTGCTGAACTCTATCAAGACACACTATCTATGAATTCATGGAGCACAAATAGTACACGCACAGTAAATCTCTTCACACATAAATCACTTCATCATAATAATTTCAATTTTAAGTTCATATAATGGTTAAAAATGTTATTTCAGTCTCTCATAATCATCTGGCACGATCTTTGTGTATATGCATACATTCTATTGTAGTTCTATATATTCAAAGTTATTCTAGAATATTTTGTCCACTTTTAATTCACGACCAGTATTCTGAAAGAAAAATAACGTTCTATTCTACTTTGGTTCATTCTAATTATCGAGTGCTAATAAGATACTCCTTCAAGCACTGCTAATCGTATCATCAACCTTTGATATTACTCTATGAACATGATGTATTCTGAAATGGAATTAACGTTCCATTCAATTGAACCTTCTTTCTCATTCCTTCTTTTCATTTCATAAATCTTAGCATAAAGTCTTACTCTATACAAAACTCGGCACTTTTATGACACGCCATCTTTAGACTGCTATCTCTGTCGTGAAAAGAAATGTAAACATATCCTATATCAATTGCTTCATTTCTTAATCTTCTTTGGTTGCATTATCTATACTACTGCTTGTAAATACCAAACTTGGCACTTTTATGACACGCCCATAATGATCATATCTTCTGGAAACATGAATTAACGTTCCATTCATTGCTCATTCTATCTTGGTTAAAGGCTCTCTAGTATCCACACATCTCCGGCACTTGTATATTACCATGTAATATATATTCGATTAAATTGAATTACAGTGTTCTCTACTTCATTGCTGCATCTCCATTTATTCCTGTGATAAATACAGCTTCGATAACTAATACAGTCGCACTTCAAATCATTACACGACCTACTTTATTCTGATATAAGTATCTAGCAACACTTAGTATACGATTCCTGAACTTGTGCCATTCTATTCATATCTGTGGTCTAAAACTACCAATGTCTCTCTCTCAAATTTCTCTTGCGCTATAATATCATGCGACATTCAACATACTCTGATATTGCGTCAAATATTTAATGTACCAACACCGTTTCTGTTATTCTCGAATTAGCATTGCGATTTCATTAATCTCTGTCATGTACAAATTGACAGCTTCATATAATACTTTAGTCCTCTAGCTTTAATAGGACACACGCTTTCTGAGTAACATTCTGAGACACGTGATTTATGATCACACCGTCCATTCGATTGTCTCGTGCATTATCATACTATGAGGATATAAACTGATCAGTCCCTATAATCAATTGCTCATTTCTATCATTAGTAAATAAGCTTCAACACTCATTGTCTGACAACATTTCCTTGACTAGTCATCACTCTCTTAATATGACTGAGTAAAATCGATATCTCATATCTCTCATATTTCCTTCTGTTTCTATTTTTATGCTTAATACAGCGTTTAACAATAACTGCTCCAAGCACTCTGCACTTTTATTACACAAACTCAGTTGAGTATTCTATAACATGAGAAAAAATATAAACGTTTACGCTTTCACTATGCCCTTATTCATTTCCTAATCTCTTCATGCTAAATTATTACAAGCTATCAGACTCAGACAACTTGTACTCGATCATTCTACCTTAGTCGATTCATGCAAACATGAGAGTAATATATCTATCCACCTGCAAATGAATTTGACTGTCTTCATTCTCCTTTGTTCATTTTTCGTGTTACATTTACAGCTGCTGTACTATACAGCAATTCTCCAACTCGGATTTGCTTACGTATTCATCATCGACTACAACTCATTTTTCTGAATATATACTGAAAAATGAATAACATTCCACAATTCCTTCATTTCATGTATCTTGATTTCTACCCGTCTCTTATATTAACAGCTTATCAAATCGAGAGCACTTGTGTACTTAACTTTTGCCTGTTACTGTGGATACAACTCCGGAAGAATAAACCAATTCACCATCTACAATCGATTAAATTACCGTACATATCATCGTATGCATTAAAATACAGCTCACAACATGCTCCCTTGATGCATATTGTTATTTAAGACCTACACTACAATTATGTATTCCTCACGAGTATTGAAATGAAACATTCCATATCATAGTTCACTTTACTACTTTCTTGGTGTTCAAGAATACAGTATTAGGTTAATTCCTCTCGATATTTCTTCACCCTCGCGAGCCCACTTCCTCTTGATCATACAATCACACCGGTGTATCAGTCTATGGTAACATCTATCCACACACTCGATCACATATTTTATAGTATAGGAGTAGATGAGAGAAGAGAATGATAAGAAGATGAACAGACGTTGTAAAAAGAGCGAAGATAATGTACTTAGGCAGAGAGATATAAAGATAAGCAGACGACAAGATTTCTTTACCTTCGTCCCGCGCTGTCTGTTCCTCGTTTCGACTATTATCGCCCTCTGTGTGAGGGAGAGTTGAGACGATGGAGAGTTGAGAGTGCGTGTATAAAGCAGCGAGAAGAGAGAAATAGAAGAGATAGAGAGTATAGATATGAGAGATATATATATAGGAGAGACAGAGAGGAGAGAGGGAGAGAGAAGAAGAGAGGAATAGAGAGGGAGAGCGAGAAGAACAGAGAGAAGGACAGAACAAGGGACAGACAAACCAAGGGAAGTGTGTGTGTGTGTATGTGTATTGTGTGGATGTGGGAGGATTAGAGAGTGTGTGTGTGTGTTGTGAGAAAGAGAGAGAAGACAATGTAGTAGTGAGAAAATAGAGAAATGAAGTAAGAGTTATAGTATAATGTATGTAAGAGAGAGAGAAATATTATAGTATATATTAGAGTAAGAGATATAGTGAGTAATATAGAGAGAGTGAGAAGAGAGGCAGGAGTAGAGAGAGAGAGAGAACAGGGCAGAAGAGAGGAAGTGAGGAAGACAAGAGAAAGGAAGGAGAGCAGACTAGGCTGAGAGACAAAACAGACAGTGTGTGGTTGTGAGATAGAGAGTGTGTGTGTGTGTTGTGAGAAAGAGAGGAGAGAAAGCATGTGTATATTATTAATATATATTGTGTGATATGATGAACAGTATCAAGTGAAGAAGAAGAGCGAGAGCAGAGAGAGCATAGACAGAAGGAGAGAAGAGAAGGAGTTACAGAGAGAGGAAGAGATGTGTGTGAGATGATTGTACCAGAGATCACAGGATAAATGACTACCACAAGTATGAAGGAGATCTAGTTGTGTCAAAATTAATGTGTTGCATTTCTTATTTGCAATTTCTACGAAATTTCATTTGTTGTGTGAGACAGACATAACTAACCAAGATACATCATTATTAGCTATACTATTGTGTAATTATGTTATTATCTTTATATTCTGTTGTTTTGACTATGCCTCATTTTTTGTTGTATATTTTGTTTCTATAGCTATATGTTATAATGTGTGTGGTATTTCTTTTATATTCTATATTTTCCTTATAACGAAATTTATTTATTATATTACTATCTTTCGTGGTTTCTTCTTCTTTGTTTCTCTTTTTTTTTGTGCGTATTTGGTTGTTTTATGTATTGTCTCTTCTGGTGTTTATTGTTGTTGTGTGTGTATGGAGTTTTCTTTCTCCATAGCTATGATATTTTCTTAAACTTCTGTAATTTTTTTTTTTTTCTTTTTTCTTTATCTTCTTTTGCGATCTTTTCTTCTTTCTTTTTTTCTCTACTTCGTTTGTAGTATTGTTCCTTTTGTTTTCTTGTTGTTTTGTGGGCTCTTTTCATTACTATTTTGCTGTTATCTTTATCCTTGTCGCTTTTAATTACCCTTTTCACTGTTTCTGTATACTCTCTTTTTTCTTCGCATGTCTTCTCACTTTTCTTCCTTCTCCTTTATTGTATCCACTTCTTTACTTCTATTCTCTTCCCTTTTCTTCTGTGTCATTTCGTTCTCTCTTGTCTTCTTTCTTTTTCATTCTTGTGTCCTCCTCTTTCTCATTCTCCATCTCTCTTTTTACTTGTGTGGTTTTTTTCATGTTCGTTACCTAGCTGTTTTTCGTTCTTTCATGCATTCTCACCTTCCGTCCTCCTGTATATTAGTAATTGTATACCGTATTCAGCGTTCTTCTTCTTCTTGCATTATGCGATGCTACTGTGTTACTTCTTATCGTATACTGCAAGTATCATTACGTGCATCAGCAGTGATAGTGTACCAATATCCTCACGTGAGCTGAAATGATATGTATGTGAGAGGAGAAGGGATGAATTGAAGAAAGGGTAAGAGAAAGAAGAAGAATGAACAAATGAAGAGAAGAGAAAGAGACAAGAAAAGACAAGAGAACAGTGTAAAAAAAAGCCAGGAAGAAGAGTGAGAAAGCAAATATGAAGTAAATGAGAACACGAACGAGAACGAAAAAACAAATTAGAACAAAAAGAAACGAAGAGTCAACACTAAAACTAGAGGAGACAAGAACGAAAAGAGATTATCCACAACGAGAAAAAAAAGAAAAAAAAGAAAAAAAAATTCAAAAGAAAGTTAAGAAAAAATCACAGCAAAAATAAACCCCCCCAAAAAAAAACTAAGAAAAATATCGAAAACCAAATAAAAAAAAAAAATGAAAAAAGAAAAAGACAACAAGAACGACTCATAAAATTGAAATCAATAAAACAAAACCCAAAATAAAAAGCAAAGCAAAAACAACAAAAACAACAAA
This sequence comes from Doryteuthis pealeii, assembly GCA_023376005.1. Lineage (NCBI taxonomy): Eukaryota > Metazoa > Mollusca > Cephalopoda > Myopsida > Loliginidae > Doryteuthis > Doryteuthis pealeii. The sequence continues at coordinate 33,759 of JALAJA010000377.1, read as the reverse complement.
AAAAAAAGAAAAAAAAAAAAAAAAAGAACAAAAAATAGTAAGTAAATAAAATCAGAAATGCAAAATAAGAAATGCAACACATTAATTTGAAAATTGATCTATATGGCTAGTCATACGATATCTAACTCCCTTTTTCTGTCTCTGCTCTGTCTGTCTGTCTGTCTGTCTGTGTCTCACACACACACACACCTCTCTCGTCTTTCTCTCTCTGTCTGCCTTCTCTCTCTCTCCTCTCCCGTGTCTCTCTCTCACTCTTCTCTCTCTCTCTATATATATAATATCATATATATATATATATATCTTTCTCTCTCTCTCTTTCACATCACAACACCACCACACACTCTCTATTCACACACACCACACTGTCTGTTGTCTGTCTGTCTGTCTCTCCTGTCTCGTTCTCTCACTCTCTCTCTCTCCCTCCCTCCTCTCTCTCTATATATATTATATATATATATATTTCTCTCTCTCTTACACACACAACTTCTTCTTTCTCTCTCACACACACACAACACATTACACAACACACACACCTCTCTCTCTCTCTCTCTCTCTCTCCTCTCCTCTCTTCCTCTCTCTCTCTTCTCCTGTGTTAGTCTCCAAAGAACACCGCGTGTGAGAAGAGGGGCGAGGGTTAAGAAATTGGGTTATTTAATCTGACCAAGAATTAATGTTCTTTAAACCGTGTTATTTTATCTATTCTATACATATATAAGGGACAGTTGTGTGTATGTATGTATGTACGTATGTATGTATGTATGCCGGAGGAAACTACGAAATTAAAACAAGCCTGTATTTAACAAAAGAGAAGTTAACAATGGAATGGAATGTTTTATTCTTTTCAGAATACAAGGTTGTCAAAAAGTGCCGAGTTTGAAGCTTGTATTTTACCAAGATAGAAATGAAACAATTGAATGGAATGTTTATTCTTCAGAATGGCAAGGGGTGTCATAACAGTGTGTCGAGTTGGAAGCTGTATTTACGAAGATAAGAAATGAATAGGGATGGAACGTTTATTTTTTTTCAGAATACTAGGTGTGCAAAAAAGTTGCCCGATTGGAAGCGTATTTACCAAGATAGAAATGAACAAGGAATAGAACGTAATTCATTCGAATAACAAGGGTGTGTCATAAAAGTGGTCCGATTGAAGCTGTATTTACCAAGATAGAAATGCAGCAATGAATGGACGTTAATTGCATTCAGAATACAAAGGTGTCATAAAAGTGCCCGAGTTGAAGCTTATTACCAAGATAGAAATGAGCAATGAATGGAACGTTATTCATTTCAGAATACAAGGTTGTGTCATAAAAAGTGCCGAGTTTAAGCTGTATTTACCAAGATAGAAATGAGCAAGAATGGAAACGTTAATTCATTTCAGAAACAAGGCGTGTGTCATAAAAGTGCCAAGTTTGAAGCTGTATTTTACCAAGCATAGAAAATGAGCAATGAATTAGAACGTTAATTCATTTCAGAATACAAGGTTGTGTCATAAAAGTGCCGAGTTTGAAGCTGTATTTACCAAGATAGAAATGAACAGAGAATAGAACGTTAATTCATTTCAGAATACAGGTGCTGTCATAAAAGTGCCGAGTTTGAAGCCTGTATTTACCAGATAGAAATGAGCAAGAATGGAACGTTAATTCATTCAGAATACAGGTGTGTCATAAAAGTGCGATTTGAAGCTGTATTTACCAAGATAGAAATGAGCAATGAATGGGAACGTTAATTCATTTCAGAATACAAGCAGTTGTCATAAAAGTGCCAAGTTTGAAGCTGTATTTACCAAGAGTAATGAACAATGAATTGGAATGTTTATTCTTTTTCAGAATACAAGTGTGTCATAAAAAGTGCCGAGTTGAAGCTGTATTTACCAAGATAGAAATGAACAAGGAATGGAACGTTAATTCATTTCAGAATACAGGCATGTGTCATAAAAGTGCTGAGTTTGAAGCTGTATTTACACATAGAAAAATGAACAATGAATAGAACGTTATTTTCTTTCAGAATACAAGGTGTCTCAAAAGTACAAAAAATCTTGATACTTTTGAAAAAACTACCTAATCAGATCACAACTGCAATAATGTAGAGAAAAACATACATTCTAAATTGAATTGATTGAGTTATTATTTGGAATTTTCGGACTTATTTCCTCATCTTTATAGTTGTGTACACAACGTTTCGGCCAATATGCCCTCTTGCCTTCTTCAGTTATTTCATGTCGGACTCGGAAACTTTCCCGAACTCGGGAACCCTCCCCTTCGAACTCCGGAACCTTTTTGCCTCCTGTGACTGTGAAGTCCAATGTTTAAAAAAACAGCCTCGACCACAGATGTCGATATGAAGGCTGTCCCTGTAGATGTTGATGTGCCAGTGCTTTGTTGCCATCACTTTCTTCTGGACCTTTTGGCTTCATGGTGTTGTGCCCAGGGTGACTTCAGACATGAATAGTCCGCCTATGGAGAGCCTGCCGCCACTGAGGCGTTCTGAGCCAAATTTTCTCAGCTGGAAGGCGTTAATGCCAAAGCACCTGAGATCATTATTGCAGACTGAAGTGATTGTAATAACTAACTATCCACAATATATATATATATATATATATATATATATAAATATATATATATTATATATAGAAGAGAGAGAGAGAGAGAGAGAGAGAGAGAGAAGAGAGAGAAATTTTTTGCTTGTTTTATAGTTAGATAGAAGCATTTTATATAAATGTTAATACGATATATTTTTTTATTTTTTTTTCGAAATATATATATATATAAATATATATATATATATATATATATTATATATATATATATATATATTCTGGACAATTCCATGTCAAATCATCCAGATTAAAAGTAAAATGTCACCCACACCATCAATTTTTCTGAAATGTTTGTACAGTTGTGGATTATGTTAAAGTTAGACAATCCCCAAAATTTGAGTTCCAATTCCAAAAAATTGGAGGAGTTATGCAATTGAACACCTGAAACAACAGATATAGGTGGTGATTTAATACAGTTCTAAGTGACAGTTATCTCTAGGCAGCAGGTTCAATCCTGGCAAGGGCGACAGTAACATAGAATAATTAACACATGTTAAGACTTGTATTCGTTCATAGTTGACGAAATGAGAACAGTCTACCCCGGTATGGATTGAATAAAGGGTTCGGTTTGAAGTTCTGTGCAGCTCCCCGATTACGATATGAATGCTCCCGAGTCGACAAGAAGGTTCCCGAGCTGGAAGAGAAGGTTCCCGGGTTCGAAAAGGTTCTCGAGTCTGACAAAAATACTTGAAGAAGGCTGCGGGGCACATCGTTGGAAGATGAAGACAATAGTCCGAAATAAACCAAATAATCCAAATTACCAAGCCTCATCTAAAAAATTCAGAGAAATAGTGTAGATAACAATAAAGATGAAGACAATAGTCCGAATAAACCAAATAATACAAATTATCAAGCCTCGTCTAAAAAATTCAGAGAAATAGTTGAGATAACAATAAAGAATGAGGACAATAGTCCAAATAAACCAAATAATACAAATTATCAAGCCTCATCTCAAAAATTAGAGAGAAATAGTGTAGATAACAATAAAGATGAGGACAATTAGTCAAATAAACCAAATAATACAAATTATCAAGCCTCATCTAAAAAATTCAGAGAAATAGTGTTAGATAACAATAAAGATGAGGACAATAGTCCGAATAAACCAAATAATCAAATTATCAAGCCTCATCTAAAAAATTAGAGAAATGGATTGGATGTTTTCCGAAAAATGGTAAGAGGAAGAAATTAAGAGGAATTTTGCAATTATCGGATAAAATTACTGTTGAGGAAGGGTCAAAGTCAAGCACCGAAGAAAGAATGCCGAAAATAAGGGGTCCCTTAACGAAGCATATGGAATTATAATAAACATATAATAATGAATTCTGGACGTGGTTAATTGCATTTCACTTAGGGCTAATACCATTGGGGAAATGTATGTATTCTATTCTCTCTCCAGCTATGGGTAAATAGTAGGAAGACTTTAACCTTGGTTAGGCAACCGGTCTATGAGAAGGGAAAACTGCCGAGTTATTAAATTTTATTTAATCTGACCAAGAATTAATGCTCTTTAAAACGTGTATTCTATCTAATCTATACATATATAAAGGCATTGTGTGTATGTATGTATGTATGTATGTCCGAGGAAAACTATGAAATTAAAATAAGCTGTGTCATAAAATTATCGAGATTGAAGCTGTATTTAACAAGATAGAAATGAACAATGAATGAACGTTAATTATTTCAGAATACAAGGTGTGTAAAAAAAGTACAAAAAATCTCGATACTTTTTTGACACACAAATATTTTTAGGTCTAGGAGAAGGAAAACTCTAAATTCAAAACCTATTAAACTTCCTCTTAAGAAATGACCGTTGTGTTAATCCTGCTCGTGCGGAGGGGTTGGTAAATATGTATAATAATAATGAATATAATTAACTTCGTCGTATGTTTCATCGCCGTGTTGTTGTGTGTAGAATATGCCGACTGCACCTCTGCAGAGGGTAACCCCCCTCTCCCACTTCTTGGCCGTGTGTGGGACTTGTGATGCTTAAGGACGAAATCCTGGTAGCTGAGCAGTCCATGATATGCCAGCACTTCACTTTGTTCCCTTATTAGACTCGTCGAGGTAGTCGAGGGAGCTCTTCGCGTGATCGGCAGGTATGTCAAGCACTAACGTCTACATGATTTCCCCTTTCGTATTGGTTTCATGGAAAACCCCTTTTTATCATATATGTGGCTAGGAAGGCCGTGTCTGAGGGTCTTGGTGTGCTGGGTATGACGGTAGTGTGGTTAAGTTCCAATCCTGGAGCTGGGTATGACCATCTAGTGGTTATGTTCCAATCCTGGAGCTCTGAGAAGTGTAGAGTACTCTTCATTTCTATTATCCTGGTACAGCTTGCTATGTGTAATAGTACCTGTCGGCGGTCCCACCTATGGTTTGAAATAGATAAGAGAAGAATAAAAACATGAAACTTTTAGGATATAATATATATATATATAAAGAAAAATTTAAAAAAACAAGTATTCCGAAATTGGGATGAATTTAATAATCGATGTTTAAAACATTTCGGTTACATTGAACCTTCATCAGGATGTCTCTTGGGGTGAAGAAAATGATGGGATGTTTATGTGACAGGAGATGAAAATCTTTTAGTTATGTAACTGTATTATAGCTTATTGATTCGTCTGTATTTATTTCCATATTTACTCCCATATATATAATATATAATATATATATATATATATATTATATATATATATATATTATATATATATTATATATATGTATGAAATAAAATGGAACTTAATCCGACAGTGTGAATTTGATATATTGAAAAAACAAAAGATGTTTACAAATGCATGGGATCATCAGGAGAGAATGTGCAACCGTTTCAGGGCCTTCCTCTCTACGGTTTTAAAAAGCAACATCGTCCCCTTCACATCAGTGATTGCACATTCTCTCCTGATGATCCCATGCATTTGTAAACATCTTTTGTTTTTTCAATATATCAAATTCATATATATATATATATATATATATATATATATTATATATATATATGAGAAATTTTTTATCACAGAATAACGAGAAAAGCGAGTGTTTAGCTTGTTAATCAGTCTGTTTAAAATTTGAAGTTTGAAAAAGGAGACGGTTTGAAATACTACATCATTTCTCTGTTACGGTGTGAGTATGGGACGGTGTGAGTGTGTGTATCAAAGAAAAATTGTGCATTTTTAGGTTTGTGTGTGCGTGTGCGTGCTGTGTGTGTGCTGAAAGGAAAAATAAATAAAGGAAAGAAAATGTTGAATGGATAAAATTGATTTATTTCAGTTACCAACACGTGTTTCGGCCAGGAGTTTGTTCATGTACACATGTATTCTATTTATTATTATTTCAAATACAAAATAGAATAATAACAATTATAAAAAAATTATAAAATCTTTAAGCATACAATGAATAATGGCCTCGTCAGAGTAAAATGTTTGATATTAGAAGTTAAAATAAGTATTCGAAATCTTTTTTGTTTAATTATTTGAGAGACGTACACAGCAAGAGAAAATAGTAACGTTTGTTTAACGGTCACGACCAGAGAATATTTTCTTTTACTTATAACTCTCACTATCTCTCCCCTCGCTTCTTCTCTCTCTCTCTCTCTCTCTCTCTCTCTCTCTCTCTCTCCTCTCTCTCTCTCTCTCTTTCTCTCTCTCTCTCTCTTCTCTCTCTATATATATATATAATATATATATATATATATTTGGGAGATTATGTGCTTAATTGAAGTCATACCTAATTTGAAAATTAATAGTTATAATTAAATGAATTAGGCATACATATTGGTTTAAATGAAAGGCGTAAACAAATCGAGAAAAAGTCAATCTCTGTATGTAATTTCAGCCTATTAGGCCTCATCAGCAGAGATATAGACAGGGCAGTACTTTGTGCGTGAATCGAACAACCCACTGTCAGGCTGACAGGCGGGACTCTAACAATTACACTAGTTGGATGTTTGTCCACTTCATAGTCTCAGTCTGTTCATATCTATCTATCTATCTATCTATCAATCTATCTCAGTCTGCTAATGTCTATCTATCTGTCTACCAACTATATGGAAATACGGTGAGGAAATAAATCCGACTATATGGGAAGAAAATATTTAAAAAATATAACAAACACAGGATGTTATGATCACGGGAAACAATTTTATGTGTCAATACTTAAGCATTTCGGTATATTGTATCATCTTCAGGACACTGTTAAGTAATGTTTATGTGAGGGACAAAATGAAAGATATTAAGTGTATAGTGGTTGTGTGAATCTGATGCTATTAACCGTTAATTTATACCAACGATATATATATATAATATATATATATATATATATATATATATATATATATTGGATTAAAAAATTGTTAATATGAGCATCGAATAGAGAGTGCACTTTGCAGAGCTGAAAGTACTTTGGTAACTGTCAGTTTCGCGGTTAAGCGATCCTAATACCAGAGTATGTTATTATTTGAAAACCAAATTCATGTATATATTTACCAACCCCTCCGCACGAGCAGGATGCGACACAAGGTCAATTTCTTAATCGGAGTTTAACAGGTTTGAATTCAGAGTTTTCCTTCTTCCTAGACTGGTTACCTACCCATGGTTAAAGAGTCCAGTCTCCGCTGCTATTTACCCATAGCTGGAGAGAGAATTGGATTCATACCTTTCCCAAGGGTATTAGGCGCCAGTTGAAATTCCAACAGCTTCGTCCAGGAATTGAACTCGCGTTGACGAGTCCATATCCTACGACTCTAACCATTAGACCACGCGCCTCCAAATTCAATAAAGTCAATGGAATTTGTTGATATTGTCTGACCATTAATTTTGCCCCCATGTAGGTCAATATAAGTATGTATGAATTAACATATATAATTTAATTAATTCTTCTGATTAACACTGATATTTACACATGATTAGAACTGCTAATAATTTTTTTTTAACTAGGACAGAATTATGATAACTATGATAATTGTTGTTGTTGTTGTTGTTTTTAATCAGGGAAATAATCCACATGAAGAGGCCGGACGTGGGGATTGAACAGACGATAAATACGAATTTATTAACGAGACTAAAATGTTAACCGACAGACTTGGTGTTTCTTCTTCTTCTCCTTCTTTCTTCTTTTGAACACACACACACAACACACACACACACAACATATAATATATATATATATATATATATATATATATATATATATAATTTTTACTTGAAGGCACTTAAAACGCATGTTATCGCATAAAATTCGATACTTTTTCTTATAGAAAAAGAAATTTACAAGTGTAATCCCGGCAAAGGATCACTCGGTGTGTTAGAATATCGTACAGAACTTGTTCGACTTTATTAAGTCTCATCAGCAATATATACTAACGATTTCCGTCCGACAGAAATCGAAACCGGGACCTCAGCAGGCATAGTGAAACACTATATCGCCTTTATATATATTATATATATTATATATATATATATATATATATTATATATATATATATATTATATAAATTTATATATATATATATATATATATATATATATATTATATATATATATATAATTTATATATGTATAAATATATATATATATATGTATGTATATATATATATATACAATATAATAAAATAAATATATAAAGGTATTACATATCTATTTGATGGCAATAGAAAAGACACAACCTTAGTTTCATACATGCTAAAATCGCATGCATTCATCAGGTGACGTTAGCTCAGTTGGTAGAGCGTTCGGCTAGAAACCACATAGTTTCTAGTTCGCTTCGTGCCTCGCCAACTCAGCGTATGAGTAGCACAGGGATTGTGCGGTAAAGTAAGGAGCTGATGGTAGTGTGGCGCTCCACCTCAGATGCCAAAACAATCTCCTTGGTCTAGCGCTAGTGAAAAGGGGATAGATTCCCTCGCTGATTGGCTGATACCAACTTTAGACCGCCCCGACGTACTACTTATACATATATATATAATATATAATGGTATTACATATCTATTTATTGATGGCAATAGAACAGTCACAACCTTAGGTTTCATACATGCTAAAATCGTCATGCATTCATCAGGTGACGTTGCATGTGATCAATGCATGCGATTTTCCATGTATGAAACCTAAGGTTGTTGACTGTTTTCTATTGCCATCAAATAAATAGATATGTTATACCTTTATATATT
>JALAJA010000377.1:17500-20000 GCA_023376005.1 Doryteuthis pealeii | reverse complement strand
TCACCGTATTTCCATATAGTTGGTAGACAGATAGATAGACATTAGCAGACTGAGATAGATTGATAGATAGATAGATAGATAGATATGAACAGACTGAGACTATGAAGTGGACAAACAATCCAACTAGTGTAATTGTTAGAGTCCCCGCCTGTCAGCCTGACAGGTAGGGTTCGATTCACGCACAAAGTACTGCCCTGTCTATATCTCTGCTGATGAGGCCTAATAGGCTGAAATGTACATACAGAGATTGACTTTTTCTCGATTTGTTTACGCCTTTCATTTAAACCAATATGTATGCCTAATTCATTTAATTATAACTAATTAATTTTCAAATTAGGTATGACTTCAATTAAGCACATAATCTCCCAAATATATATATATATATATATTATATATATATATATAGAGAGAGAGAGAGAGAGAGAGAGAGAAAGAGAGAGAGAGAGAGAGAGAGAGAGAGAGAGAGAGAGAGAGAGAGAGAGAGAGAGAGCGAGGGGAGAGATAGAGTGAGAGTTATAAGTAAAAGAAAATATTCTCTGGTCGTGACCGTTAAACAAACGTTACTATTTTCTCTTGCTGTGTAACGTCTCTCAAATAATTAAAACAAAAAAGATTTCGAATACTTATTTTAACTTCTAATATCAAACATTTTACTCTGACGAAGGCCATTATTCATTGTATGCTTAAAGATTTTATAATTTTTTATAATTGTTATTATTCTATTTTGTATTTGAAATAATAATAAATAGAATACATGTGTACATGAACAAACTCCTGGCCGAAACACGTGTTGGTAACTGAAATAAATCAATTTTATCCATTCAACATTTTCTTTCCTTTATTTATTTTTCCTTTCAGCACACACACACACGCACGCACACGCACACACAACACCTAAAAATGCACAATGCTTTTCTTTTCGATACACACACCTACACCGTCCCATACTCACACCGTAAAAGTGAATATTTGATGTCATATTTCAAACCGTCTCCTTTTTTCAAACTTCAAATTTTAAACAGACTGATTAACAAGGACTAACACTCGCTTTTCTCGTTATTCTGTGATAAAAAATTTCTCATATATATATATATATATATATATATATATATATATATATATATATATGAATTTGATATATTGAAAAACAAAAGATGTTTACAAATGCATGGGATCATCAGGAGAGAATGTGCAATCACTGATGTGAAGGGGACGATGTTGCTTTTTAAAACCGTAGAGAGGAAGGCCCTGAAACGGTTGCACATTCTCTCCTGATGATCCCATGCATTTGTAAACATCTTTTGTTTTTTCAATATATCAAATTCACACTGTCGGATTAAGTTCCATTTTATTTCATACATATATATATATATATATATATATATATATATATATATATATGGGAGTAAATATGGAAATTAAATCCGACAATACAGTTACATAATACAGTTACATAACTAAAAAGATTTTCATCTCCTGTCACATATAAAAACATCCATCATTTTCTTCACCCCAAGAGACATCCTGATGAAGGTTCAATGTAACCGAAATGTTTTAAACATCGATTATTAAATTCATCCCAATTTCGGAATACTTGTTTTTTCAAATTTTCTTTATATATATATATATATATACTAAAAGTTTCATGTTTTATCTTCTCTTTATCTATTTCAACCATAGGTGGGACCCGACAGGTACTATTACCCAACGTGTACCCAGGATAAATAGCAATGAAGAGGTACTCTACACTTCTCAGAGCTCCAGGATTGGAACCTAACCACTAGATGGTCATACCCAGCTCCAGGATTGGAACTTAACCACTAACCGTCATACCCAGCACACCAAGACCCTCAGACACGGCCTTCTAGCACATATATGATAAAAAGGGGTTTGCCATGAAACCAATACGAAAGGGGAAATCATGTAGACGTTAGTGGCTTGACATGACCTGCCGATCACGCGAAGAGCTCCCCTCTGACTACCCGACGAGTCCTAATAAGGGACAAAGTGAAGTGCTGCATATCATGGACTGCTCAGCTACCAGGATTTCGTCCTTAAGCATCACAAGTCACCACACACGGCCAAGAAGTGGGAGAGGGGGTTACCCCTCTGCAGAGGTGCAGTCGGCATATTCTACACAACAACCAACACGGCGATGAAACATACGACGAAGTTAATTATATTCATTATTATATATACATATTTACCAACCCCTCCGCACGAGCAGGATGTGACACGGTCAATTTCTTAAGAGGAGTTTAATAGGTTTGAATTTAGAGTTTTCCTTCTCCTAGACCTAAAAATATTTGGTGTGTCAAAAAAGTATCGAGATTTTTTGTACTTTTTTTACACACCTTGTATTCTGAAATAATTAACGTTCCATTCATTGTTCATTTCTATCTTGTTAAATACAGCTTCAATCTCGATAATTTTATGACACAGCTTATTTTAATTTCATAGTTTCCTCCGGACATACATACATACATACATACACACAACT
>JALAJA010000377.1:0-12500 GCA_023376005.1 Doryteuthis pealeii | reverse complement strand
ATTCGTTTGGCTTTAACGACCCGTGTGTCTCAGTCATTGCTCCTGGTAAGTCCTCCGCACGGTATCCAGTGTCCGTACATCATCAGCAAGTAATAATAATAGAATTTATTCCTTTGGCTTTTAACGACCCGTGAGTCTCAGTCATTGCTCCTGGTAAGTCCTCACCACGGTATCCGGTGGCCGTACATGAGCAAGTCATAATGATAGCATTAATTCCCATGACTCTCCCTCACCACCCATGAGTCTCAGTCATTGCTCCTGGTAAGTCCTCAGCACGGTATCCAGTGTCCGTACATCATCAGCAAGTAATAATAATAGTATTGATTCCATTGACTTTAATCACCCGTGAGTTTCAGTCATTGCACCTGGTATCCAGTGTCCGTACATCATCAGCAAATAATAGAAATAGCATCAGTCAAGGGAATCAATGCTATTTATATTACTTGCTAATGATGTACGGACACTGGATACCAGGAGCAATGACTGAGACTCACGGTAAGTCCTCAGCACGATATCCAGTGTCCGTACATCATCATCAAGTCATAATAATAACATTGATCCCCTTGACTTTAACCACCCGTGAGTCTCAGTCATTGCTCCTGGTAAGTCCTCAGCACGGTATCCAGTGTCCGTACATCATCAGCAAGTCATAATAATAACATTGATCCCCTTAACTTTAACCACACGTGAGTCTCAGTCATTGCTCCTGGTAAGTCCTCAGCACGGTATCCAGTGTCCATGTATGTAAGTTTTTGCTGTTTGGCTTACACTAATTTCTCCATTTGTGTAGGTTTCCACAGGTGAATGTTACTTTTGAGTCCGTCCTTACTTCTTCAGCATGTCTTTTCTGTTTTACTTGGCTGGTTTGGGTGATAGGAGGTAAGTGGCCATACAGCTGCTTTTTGGGGGAGGTGCTATATCAGGGATTTATTAAAGACAGCACGTAGAATCCTTGTGGGGTTACCATCTAGCTTCATTCAAATACACACACACACACACACACACACCACACGCATATACACACATAACATATACACACACAGCCATATACACTCACGTGCGCGCGCGCACACACCACACACACACATATATATGTATATACACACACATATATTTATATACATATATTATTAGTGTGGATGGTTGGCACTAGTATACTAGAAAAAGTAAAAGTAATCCAACGTACAGTGTTATTAGAAGAGTGCTCAATATCTGTGATAGAGCGTTGATAGTTGAATGAAGTAACAAATAAAAGTTTTAGCTTTTATTCATTTATTTGGGAACGATATTACTACTAATGGTTTCCTGCTAAAAGCATTCATCAGGTAAACGAAATAGTTAAAATTAACAAACTTTCGTTTACCTGATGAATGCTTTTAGCAGGAAACCATTGGTTGTAATATCGTTCCCAAATAAATGAATAAAAGCTAAACCTTTTATTTGTCACTTCATTCAACTATATATATATATATATATATATATATATATATATATATATATATATATGGAATTTTATTTATGGATACAGATGTGTTGAATTTTTAACATTTTTTTACAGAGTGCCAATTCTGTACTGGGATATTTACCACGTACTCCACGTGCACGGGTTAGGCACAAGGTCCTATTAATGTGAGAAAACCGAGACACATGCGTGGCCGGTGCAAAAATTAATTGATCCCAGCGGCATTCCCCCTCAATGGGATCGCCTCAGGCACCGATTAATAAAGCCAGCCCTGCCCCTTTAAATCGAGTGGACAGGTTTTGCCTGGGAGAACGCCCCCTGGTATCAACGATGTTACCTTGTACGGTCCAGGGCCAAAGCCACCGGACGGATTTACAATGCCAAAGCTGTACTGTTTGATAATAAATAATACCTAATGATATCCGTTTTGTTTGTTTATTATTTCACTATAAATGATAAAATCCTGGTATATGTGCTTTAGAAGAAAATCAACTTTTGAAAAAGGTATACGTGAACTTATTCATGAGAAATATCATATATCGAAATTATTATCATAATCAAGGTTATTTTTGTGTGGGCGTATAGAAGAGAACATTTTCATTGGTCTTATAAAGAAAGAAAATGAAAACCAAAAAAAATATTTTCTCTATTCGGTTTTGAGTCTAGTCAAAAAATAAATTTATTATAGCCAAATGACAGTTTAAGTTTTTGTTTCTTTGAAAGTTAAATATTGTTAATATATTAATTATTATACATTGAGCTCTCTAAAGGATTTATAAAAATTCTTGTATAAGTCTGCACCTACAGGATGGATGTAGAGTGAGATTTTGATGATCTCAAATAGAATCACCCCTTATTTACTCGTTAAATTTGATATTTACAAAAGAGAAAATCGACATACCCTAATATATATATATATATATATATATATATATATATATATATCTTATTATAATGGAGATTGTTTGCTTTTCTGTCTGTAACCGAAACTATATCACTGCTCAAGTCACAATTCCGTTTGTTATTTACGTCACATTCTCCATGATTTTATTTTTATTTAAACCTCAATTTCTAATAAAATTGTTTTACATTATTAATACTGTTAATCATATCTACAAATAAATAATATGCAATTGTATTTATATATACACTAAAATAGCAGTTTACAGTGTGAACAGGAAGGCTTATTTGAATATTGAAATTAAAAATTTGATTTTAATAAATATGTGCTTAGTATTATTGATTCTTAATCGTATTGTTTTATCTTAATGAATATAATCAAAAATCTCTTCAATAAATCTTAAAAGAAATCGATTAACGAGAAGAAATAATTCTGATTTTATTCTTTACTTCCTATTTTAACTAAGTTATTAAATTAGGAAAATTTTGCAATGAAAGACGAGAATGATAGAAGAGTAAGTTTCAGTTGTTTTATTTTTCGATTATACACCCCTCTGTTTCAAATCATTTTATCTGCATTCTTATTTAGTTTCATTAGCCTTTATAATTTAATATATTCTATTACATTAAAACTTAAATACTTGCACCCGGAGGGTGCATATATTTGCTAGTATATACAATATATATATATATATATATATATATATATATATATATATATATATATATTATATATATAAACTATATTAATTAATTATATTAATTATAATAATTAATTATATCAATTAATTATATTAATTATTTATACTTATTTTCTCATAGAATAGCCACCGTAAATATTTTTTCTATTCATAACTTCGGTCTTTTATCTCTTTATTTATACTGTAATTAGTACAATTTAAGACCAACTTGAAAAAAATGTTACGCCCCCAACATAAGGGGGGGGGGTCAAAATTAAGCGACCTGAAAAAAATGAGAAAGTTTTGAAATAAAATAAATAATGCATTATAAAGATCATTCATTGATAAATAAACACTGAAAATTTCATTAAAATCCGATAATTCCCTGATTTTTGGTAAATTATTTTCTGTAGGGGGGTGGGGGCAAAGTCATTTTGTCAAAAAAAGCATTTTATGCTCATTTTGCTAGTAGCTGATATATATATATATATATATATATATATATATATATATATATATATATATATATATATATTAAGCATATCTATATATATACTTTATATATATATATGTATATATATACTTAATACATATATGTTTATATATACTTAATATATATATGTATATATATATATATATATATATATATATACTTAATATATATGTATGTATATATATATTTAATATATATATATGTATATATATATATGTATATATATGGTGGACTCTCCTATCGAGAACGATAGATGAGGGTCAGCAGTGAGTGATTTGATTCCTCCCATGTAATGCATGCTGTGAAGAAGACATTTTATGTTTCCTCGAGTGTGACAGCAGCCCAGCCCTGCTGCGAGCCATGAAGCCACACTGACAAACGAAATGATCCAAAGCAGGAGTTAAATGTTTTTCTTTTAAAGTTAGGCGGAGCCGATCTCTATGCTGCAGTCTATTTTGTTCAAAGCTCTTTAGCTTAGCGAAACAGGTCTTACGCCATTCCTTCCGATCCGATGCTAGATCTTCCCAAGGACTCAGGTCAATATCTAGGCGTTTCAAATTGTCCTTCAATTTGTCCTTGTAGCGTAAGAGAGGACGTCCAATGGAACGCTTAGCATTTGGTAGTTGCCCGTATAAAAACTTCTTTGGAAGCCTGTTTTCATTCATACGGATAAGGTGACCAGCCCACCTAAGTTGAATCTTGGCTAGTAGGGTTTCAATGCCAGCAATATCACATCTTTTTAAAATTGTGCTGTTTTTTTTACTTTGTCATCCCATTTTATACCGCAAATGACACGAAGACAACGCATGTGAAATGCGTCAAGTTGGTTTAGGTGCTTGCGGTAAAATGTCCAAGCTTTAGTACCATACAGCAAAGTAGAAATGTATATATATATGTATATATATATACTTAATATATATCTTATTATAATGGAGATTGTGTGCTTTTCTGTCTGTAACCGAAACTAAATAACTACTCAAGTCACAATTCCCTTTGATATTGACCATGAATTTATTTTTATTTAAACCTCAATTATTGATAAAATTGTTTTGCAATATTAATACTGTTAAGTATATCTACATAGTAACAACATGCAATTATATTTATATATACAACAAAATAGCGGTTTACAGTGTGAATGGGAAGGTTAATTTGCATATTGATATTAAAAATGTGATTTTAATAAATATGTGCTTAGTATTATTGATTTCTAACTGTTTGGCTTTATTTTAATGAATATAAGCAAAAATCTCTTCAATAAACCTTAAATGAAATCCATTAACAAGAAAAAATAAATGTCATTTTATTCTTTACTTCCTCTTTTAACTAAATACTTACATTAGAAAAAATAGCAATGAAAGACGAGAGTGATGGAAGAGTAAGTTTCAGTTGTTCTATTTTTCGGTTATACCCACCTCTGTTTCAAATCTTTTTATCTGCATTCTTACTTAGTTTCATTAGTCTTTCTAATTTAATACAATATTCTATTACATTAAAACTTAAATACCTGCACCCGGAGGGTGCATATATTTGCTAGTATACTTAATATATATATATACTTAATATATATATATATATATATATATATATATATATATATACTTAATATATATATATATGTATACATATATATATTATACTTAATATGTATATATATATGTATACATATATATATGTACACACACACACGCACACGCACACACACACACACACACACACACATATATATATATATATATATATATATATATATATATATATATATACTTAAACATTAATAGGAAAAGAAGATAAGATTGAGGAAGTGATAAGAGAATTAAGGAAAACGTGTGTGTGCGTGTTTCTGTCCACCCATGTATTTGAGTATATGTTTAGTACACGCTTATGTGTACTGACCAATTCTCATTAAATTTAAATCATTTTTTTCTTCTTCTTCCAGCGGTCATCCTAGATCTGCCCTTTCGTTCTTAAATATAAGTGGAGCCTCTTGGGGCTTAAGTTAATCCTTCTTTGAAATATGGCATCCATTGTTCAACGGCTTAACTTATTATAATAAAACATTTCTTTCCTTCTCAGACGCCCCTCAGATAACAATGGGATCTTCCTTTCCAATTTATTTTTTATTTTCCCCCCACACACACAGCCAATTTAATATAAGTATTTTTCTTTTGTATTCTTTTCTGTTCTTTTCTCACACTTCCCGCCAAAATAAGTGACCGAAAACTTCCGTATCTCATGCACTCGAATGGAAATATTTTGACATCTTATCTTAATGGAGATTCGGTGTCTGTGTTTCTTAAACCGAAACTACCCCAGTGCTTATATCACAATACCCTCAGCAATTACGTAAGGACCGGTTTAGCTCGGTCGGTAAAGCGTCCGACTTGGAACCATACGATTCGAGGATCGATACCGGCCCTCGCCAACTCAGCGTATGTGTAGCACGAGGATCTGTGCGGTAAAGTGAGGAGCTTATGGTAGACGTTAAAATAATCTTCTGATACTGACATTAGATCACCCCGACGACTTTACTTACTTTACTAGCATTCTTGTGCAGCCCCCCCCCCATTCTCTTCCAATTGGTGCAGCCCTACAGTAGGACTTATAAAACTACAGCTTGGAAGAATTGTCAGTGAGATATAATATATATATATATATATATATATATATATATGGCTAGAAACCACAAGGTTCCTAGTTCGATACCGGTCCTCGCCAACTCAGCGTATGCGTAGCACAGGGATCTGTGCGGTAAAGTAAGGAGCTGATGGTAGGTGTGGCGCTACACCTCATATTCTAAAACAATCTCCTTGGTCCAGCGCTATTGAAAAGGGGATAGACTCCCTCGCTGACTGGCTGATACCGACTTTAGGCCGCCCCGACGACTTTACTTACTTTATATATATATACTCATATACATATATACATATTACTTACTTTATATATACTCATATACATACATACATATTTTTGGAGGATATGTGCTTAATTGAAGTCATACCTAATTTTTGAAAATTGATTAGTTAATTATTAATGAATTTAGGCGGGTATATATGTTTAAATGTAAGGCTAAACAAATCGAGAAAATGTCAACATGCCTTACATTTGAACATATATGCCCGCCTAAATTCATTGATTATTAACTAATTAATTTTCAAAAATTAGGTATGACTTCAATTAAGCACATATCCTCCAAAAATTGTCGGCTTAAAGCCATATAAAACTAAACACATTTGTTTGTTTACTTAACCTCATATATATATATATATATATATATATTGATATAAGTAGGTGTATAGGATTCCTTTAACAAGAGACAGGATGTATAGGGTGTCCTTGACATGGTGAATGGACAGGCACCGCCATTTTCGCTCGACCACCGATGAAAAGCTCACTATGGCCCGATACGATCCTCTAGATCTTGGGGGTCAACCCAGCAACCAGCAATTGTCACACAGACACTTGAAGTATTTAAGCTAGATTAACTCTTCCCCGCCAAATAAAAGAAAAAGAAAAAAAAGACGCGAGATAGGAGGGGGGGGGGAACAAAAGATTAGCATTCACATCTCATTTGAGGAAGTGTGAACTGTACACACATCGGATCTCTCATTACTCTGGCTGGATTTAAGGTCCAAGTAAACAGAACGTCTGAGTCCATTGACTTCCCTCAAAATTTGACCTGGGAAAATAAGAAAGTCTCAAATAAAGAGACGTCTCAGTATCTCGTGTGCTTCTGATGTCTTTTTTCAAATTTGTTGAGACATAAATTATGAGCCCGGTAAATTATATATATATCTTCTTATTATAATGGAGATTGTGTGTTTTTCTGTCTGTAACCGAAACTATATTCCTACTCAAGTCACAATTCTCTTAGTTATTGACATCACGTTCTCCATGATTTTATTTTTATCTAAACCTCAATTATTAATAAAATTGTCTTACATTATTAATACTGTTAACTATGTCTACATACTGACAACATACAATTATATTTATATATACAACAAAATAGCGGTTTACAGTGTGAACGGGAAGGCTAATTTGCATATTAATATTAAAAAATCGAATTTAATAAATATGTGCTTAGTATTATTGATTTCTAACTGTTTGGTTTTATTTTAATGAATATAAGCAAAAATCTCTTCAATGAATCTTAAATGAAATCCATTAACAAGATAAAATAATTGTCATTTTATTCTTTACTTCCTCTTATAACTAAATACTTAAATGAGAAAAAATAACAATGAAAGACGAGAGTGATGGAAGAGTAAGTTTCAGTTGTTCCATTTTTTATTATACTCCCTCTGCTTCAAATCTTTTATTATACTCCCTCTATTTCAAATCTTTTTATCTGTATTCTTATTTAGTTTCATTAGCCTTTCTAATTTAATACAATATTTTATTACATTCAAACTTAAATACTTGCACCCGGAGGGTGCATATATTTGCTAGTATATATAAAATAAATATCATTGGCAATTCAGTCTCGAAAGACTATGATAAAAGTTTTTGTGTGCCCCTGAAGTTTCAGCGCCTCCTGTGACTATGAAGTCCTATGTATGAGAAACATTCTCGACCACAGATTTTACATTTGTAGGTTGTCCCTGTAGATGATGATGTTCCGATGCTTTATATATATTATATATATATATATATAATATATATATATATATATATTGGTTTGGAGGATGATTTTGAAGGCTATCACAATGCAATTGTAAAGAAAAATAATAAGGTAACAATGGTGTTGTGTGTTAACCTGTAATTTATTCTTGATATTTCGAGATAAAATCTCTTTTTCAGAAGAACACTGGAACTGAAGTAGTTGTCTTGTTATGGCATTTTTATTTTTTTAAATTTTTATTTTATTTTTTTAAAACTAGAAATGCCATAACAAGACATCAACAACTTCTAGCTCCACTGAAGAAGTCGAAACACGTGTCTGTGGATGACTATATATATATATATATATATATATATATATATATATATATATATATTATATATATGAGTATAGATAAAAGGATATGAAAACAACATAATATGCTGTTAAAGTGAAAACATTTTATATCATATTCATAGCTAATATTGAACAATATTTCGATTTATGAAAAATCATCTTCAGAGCTTGTTTTTTTTACTCCGGGCCATCGAGATAGGAGCCGAAAATAATATATTATTTTCGTCTCCACTCTCGATGAGTCCGGAATAAAAAACAAGCTCTGAAGATGATTTTTATAAATCGAAATATTGTTCAATATTAGCTATGAATATGATATAAAATGTTTTCACTTTAACAGCATATTGTGTTGTTTTCATATCCTTTTATCTATACTCATATCGTCGGATTCATTTTCCTTTCTCTTAACTTATATATATATATATATATATATATATATATATATATATATATATATATATATAAGGTTTCGAACCTCCACATTGGCCCATATTTGTGAACTTGAGCCACGAACGGGTTTTTTAAATATCTACTCAGGACTTGTCTTTTTAGGGGAAGGATTTTAACTCCACCCCTGCTGCACGGGAATACAGTCAGCGTATTCTAAACCCGACTGAATAAGCAATTTTAGTTGGGATTACTGAATTGTTCATTCCAATAAATGCTACTCACTTAAACTATTGTAGAAGGGAGAACGAACGTCGCGTGTAAACAATAAATTGACAAATACAAAAATATATTAAAAACTCGTCAAAAATGAACAATGAAAATACGCCATCTTGGAAATTGCTGTTTAATTAAATAATTCATGAAGAAATAATTAAGAACAAGGATTTCAAATTAAAGTAATTAATATTTCCGGTTAATTAGCCTAAGTAAGTTAATTTATATATTAAGAAGATTAATTATTGTTAGAAATTTTTTATTCAAGGTTATAATTGAGAAATTAATTAGGAAAGAGAGATGGAGGAGTGGCTAACGTTCTAGGTCTGGGACATCGTAGTTAGTGAGTTCGAACCCCAGTCGGGCCATTACGCTCACTTTTTACGCCATTTTCGTGCCCTTCATCCCTCAAATTTGGAGAGCTAAAAATCGACATAGCTCCGCCAATTTCTAGACTTTGAAGTTCAAATTTTGGAGATTGTCTAACTTTATCATAATCCATGCTTGGACAACAGCCGTTTTGGTTTCTACACCAATGGTACATAATTATTAGGAATCTAATTATTATGTAACAAAATATCCTCTTTGTTGATAATTTCAAACAGATCTTTCATATTGTTTGCTTTAAAATAACGGTTTCTGATGTGAGCAAAAAACCTGCATTGGATTTTTGCAAACAAATATAAGAATAAAACGATTAAAACAATAAAGTCACATGTTTTTGTTTTGTTTTGTTTTAGTGTTGTTGTTTTTTCTTATGTTTAAAAAAAAATAATGTTTGTTCAATTTCTTACAGAGTAGCAATGCAAAACATAGTGTGATTATTCTACAATGCCGAGATCTGAGATCGTCTGAACGAGAATTAGATTATGAAATTCGCCCTGTCAGCGAGGGTTGTAGATAAAACCAAATGCACCTCTGGATAGGGGTAAGATCCCCCCCCCCAATAGTGCCACTTATGTGCGCGTGGTGTAATGGTTAAAGTCATGGGAAACGGATTCGTCGCCCCGAGTTCAAATCCTGGCTGTGGTAATTGCGTTTCACTTAGCGCTAATATCCTTGGGAAAGGTATGAATCCTACTCTCCCTCCAGCTATGGATAAATAGTAGGGCAGACTGGGCTCTTTAACCTTGGTTAGGCAACCGGTATAGGAGAAGGAAAACTCTGAATTCAAACCTGTTGAACTCCGCTTAAGAAATTGACCTTGTGTCACATCCTGCTCGTTCGGAGGGGTTAGTAAATATATATAACACTCTGCTACCTTTACTTACTTACTTATCTATCTATCTATCTATCTATATATATATATATATATATATATATATTTATATATATATATATTTGAGATATTTACTAACGCCTCCGAACGAGCAGGATGTGACACAAGGTCAATTTCTAAAGCGGAGTTCGATGGGTTTGAATTCAGAGTTTTCCTTCTCCTAGCCCGGTTGCCTAACCAAGGTTAAAGAGCCCAGTCTGCCCTACTATTTATCCATAGCTGGGGGTAGAGTAGGATTCATACCTTTCCCAAGGGTATTAGTGCAAAGTGAAATGTTCTTACCACATAGCAGAGTGGTATATTAATGGGCAGTGATGGAGTCTATCCCTTTTTCGCTAGCGCTAGCCCAGGGACATTGTTTCGTCATCTAAGATGGAGCGCCACACCAACAGTCACCTCACTTCTTTACCGCGCAGATCAGATTACCCAGTCTGTGCTACTCATACCCATAGTTAGCGGGACCCTACATCGAACCAGGGACCTTGCTATTTCTAGGCCGGTCCTCTACCGACTGAGCTAAACCCAAGGCTCGATATGCCACAAAACAAACAAACAAACTAAACATTCTGAGGATAATATCGACTACAAAAGTTTTTTTTAACTTTGGAGTTGATCTGCAGTTTTTCTCATATATTTTTTTCTTTTCTTTTCTTTTCTTTAGCCTCGCGGACTAAATCCGTAATTATGGCTGGTATTCTCTGTTTCTCTAAGCAGCTGGCTCTTAAAAAACAATTCAATGTGTCAGTTCACCAAAGAAAAACATTAATCAAATTATCTCCAGTATATTAATACCATAACCAACTTAACTGACTACCTACTTACCTACATAAAGTGTAACGTGTGAATCACTAAAACAATGGAGAAGTACACACACACACACACACATATATATATATATATATATATATATATATATATATATATATATATATATACTTTGGTGCGGTACCAAGTTTCTTGGTACAAGGTGATTCTAGGTGGGTCCTAATTCTCTACCCGTAGTTTGTTGTAGAGTTTCAGGTTCCGTATGAGACCTCAATGTTTAATTATTGTAAACAGAGCAAAATTTATTTGGGAATATATATATAATATTATATATATATATATATATGTGTGTGTGTGTGTGTGTGTGTGTGTGTGTGTGTGTGTGTGTGGAGAAAGATAGACAAACACGGAATGTTGTAGAAAATGGATGTTTATTGTAGGTAGTGATGTCGATGTTGTAACGTTTCGGTCTGTTAGACCTGCTTCAGGACTTGTAAGATTTAAAGGTATGTGTGTGTGTGTGTGTGTGTGTGTGTGTGTGTGTTGTGGAGAAAGATAGACAAACACGGAATGTTGTAGAAAATCGATGTTTATTGTAGGTAGTGATGTCGATGTTGTAACGTTTCGGTCTGTTAGACCTGCTTCAGGACTTGTAAGATTTCAAAGGTATGTGTGTGTGTGTGTGTGTGTGTGTGTGTGGAGAAAGATAGACAAACACGGAATGTTGAAGAAAATCGATGTTTATTGTAGGTAGTGATGTCGATGTTGTAACGTTTCGGTCTGTTAGACCTGCTTCAGGACTTGTAAGATTTAAAGGTATGTGTGTGTGTGTGTGTGTGTGTGTGTGTGTGTGTGTGTGTGTGTGTGTGTGTGTGTGTGTGTGGAGAAAGATAGACAAACACGGAATGTTGTAGAAAATCGATGTTTATTGTAGGTAGTGATGTCGATGTTGTAACGTTTCGGTCTGTTAGACCTGCTTCAGGACTTGTAAGATTTTAAAGGTATGTGTGTGGTGTGTGTGTGTGTGTGTGTGTGTGTGTGTGGTGTGTGTGTGTGAGAAAGATAGACAAACACGGAATGTTGTAGAAAATGGATGTTTATTGTAGGTAGTGATGTCGATGTTGTAACGTTTCGGTCTGTTAGACCTGCTTCAGGACTTGTAAGATTTAAAGGTATGTGTGTGTGTGGTGTGTGTGTGTGTGTGTGTGTGTGTGTGTGTGTGTGGAGAAAGATAGACAAACACGGAATGTTGCAGAAAATGGATGTTTATTGTAGGTAGTGATGTCCGATGTTGTACC
>JALAJA010000376.1:0-52500 GCA_023376005.1 Doryteuthis pealeii | reverse complement strand
TCGGTCGGTAACGGTTTCGGACTGAGGTTGGATCCGGTTGCGATCCCTGGTTGTAGTCCCGTTGAGGACTGTTCGGGTATAAGCGTAAACGTAACAGCGACGGACCTTTCGCTTAGCACGTCTGATTGACCGCGGTTATGCGGGGTTTTAGACCGGCTGGCACGTGTGCGCAAATGGCTCGAGTAGCTAGGGGTTTGCTCGGCGGAAGATCGAGGGATATAATTCAGTGTTTGAAATGCCAAATTTATTTAGGACATTAAATGACAATAGCTGATTTTTTTTATCACAAAATAATAGATATTTCTGTTGAGAAATGTAAAATGACATTTGGGTAATTCCATGTTAAATCACCCAGAAAAAAGTAAATTAACTATATTAACATTAGACGATCCCCAAATTTGAGCTTCCAATTCCAAAAATTGGCAGAGTTTTGTCGATTTTTAGCTCGCCAAATTTGGTGGGGTTCACAAAAATTGCGACTTATTGTAACCTATTTTTGTCTGTAAAATGAGTTCTAGAGCACCCCTACTATGACTCAAAATTGGTTTATAAAAACATTTTTGTCCATGAAATTCAAAAATGCTATAAAAAGTCAATCAATTTTAAGTTACTGATGATTTCTGATTTTTCCTAGCAAGATTAATATTCGAATGTGGCATTGCGTCTACGACAACAATTTTTCTATTTATTTTACATATATTGAACATAATTTGTACCAAAAAGATAGTTTGATATTTTCTCAGAACCGAAGCTACAACATGTTGCAAAAATGACCTTTTTTAGAACAAAAATGACTTTTATTGGAAGAAATTTAATTTTTTAGGACATTGTTTAAGAATATAATGGCTTTTTTTAAGAACAAAAATGCCTTTTATTAGAAACAATTTACTTTTTTACGACGATTTTTATAACATAGTGGCTTTTTTAGGATAAAAATGCTTTTTATTAGTAGAAATTAGGTTTTGACGATGATTTTTATAACATAATGCCTTTTTTAGAACAAAAATGCCTTTTATTAGAAAATTTATTTGCAAATAATACCGTTAGTAACTTTATTCTGCTATCCGATAATACGGTTACCAACTTTATTCTACTATCCGATAATACAATTACCACTTTTATTATACTATCCGATAATACGGTTACCACTTTTATTCTACTATCCGATAATATGGTTACCACTTTTATTATACTATCCGATAATACGGTTAGTAACTTTATTCTGCTATCCGATAATACGGTTACCAACTTTATTCTACTATCCGATAATACGGTTACCACTTTTATTCTACCATCCGATAATACGGTTACCACTTTTATTCTACTATCCGATAATACGGTTACCAACTTTATTCTACAATCCGATAATACAGATCCCACCTTTATTCTACTATTTGATTTTATGGTTACCACCTTCATTTTACTATCCGATAATACGGTTACCAACTTTATTCTACTATCCGATAATACAATTACCACTTTTATTCTACTATCCGATAATACGGTTACCACTTTTATTATACTATCCGATAATACGGTTAGTAACTTTATTCTGCTATCCGATAATACGGTTACCAACTTTATTCTACTATCCGATAATACGGTTACCACTTTTATTCTACCATCCGATAATACGGTTACCACTTTTATTCTACTATCCGATAATACGGTTACCACCTTTATTCTACAATCCGATAATACAGATCCCACCTTTATTCTACTATTTGATTTTATGGTTACCACCTTTATTTTACTATCTGATAATACGGTTACCAACTTTATTCTACAATCCGATAATACAGATCCCACCTTTATTCTACTATTTGATTTATGGTTACCACCTTTATTTTACTATCCGATAATACGGTTACCAACTTTATTCTACTATCCGATAATACAATTACCACTTTTATTATACTATTCGATAATACAATTACCACTTTTATTATACTATCTGATAATATGGTTACCACTTTTTATTCTACTATCCGATAATACGGTTACCAACTTCATTCTACTATCCGATAATACGGTTCCCACCTTTATTCTACTATCCGATAATACAGTTACCACCTTTATTCTACAATCCGATAATACAGATCCCACTTTTATTCTACTATTTGATTTTATGGTTACCTCCTTTATTTTACTATCCGATAATACGGTTACCAACTTTATTCTACAATCCGATAATACAGATCCCACCTTTATTCTACTATTTGATTTTATGGTTACCTCCTTTATTTTACTATCCGATAATACGGTTACCAACTTTATTCTACAATCCGATAATACAGATCCCATCTTTATTCTACTATTTGATTTTATGGTTACCACCTTTATTTTACTATCCGATAATACGGTTACCAACTTTATTCTACTATCCGATAATACAATTACCACTTTTATTATACTATTCGATAATACAATTACCACTTTTATTATACTATCCGATAATACGGTTACACTTTTTATTCTACTATCCGATAATACGGTTACCACCTTATTTTACTATCCGATAATACGGTTACCACCTTTATTCTACTATCCAATAATACGGTTACCACTTTTTATTCTACTATCCAATAATACGGTTACCACTTTTTAATCTACTATCCGATAATACGGTTACCAACTTTATTCTACTATCCGATAATACGGTTACCAACTTTATTCTACTATCCGATAATATGGTTACCAACTTTATTCTACTATCCGATAATACGGTTACCACCTTTATTCTACTATCCGATAATACGGTTACCACCTTTATTCTACAATCCGATAATACAGATCTCACCTTTATTCTACTATTTGATTTTATGGTTACCACCTTTATTTTACTATCCGATAATACGGTTACCAACTTTATTCTACTATCCGATAATACAATTACACTTTTATTATACTATTCGATAATACAATTACCACTTTTATTATACTATCCGATAATACGGTTACCACTTTTTATTCTACTATCCGATAATACGGTTACCAACTTTATTCTACTATCCGATAATACGGTTACCACCTTTATTCTACTATCCGATAATACGGTTACCACCTTTATTCTACAATCCGATAATACAGATCCCACCTTTATTCTACTATTTGATTTTATGGTTACCACCTTTATTTTACTATCCGATAATACGGTTACCAACTTTATTCTACAATCCGATAATACAGATCCCACCTTTATTCTCCTATTTGATTTTATGGTTACCTCCTTTATTTTACTATCCGATAATACGGTTACCAACTTTATTCTACTATCCGATAATACAGATCCCACCTTTATTCTACTATTTGATTTTATGGTTACAAACTTTATTTTACTATCCGATAATACGGTTACCAATTTTATTCTACTATCCGATAATACAATTACCACTTTTATTATACTATTCGATAATACAATTACCACTTTTATTATACTATCCGATAATACGGTTACCACTTTTTATCTACTATCCGATAATACGGTTACCACCTTTATTCTACTATCCGATAATACAGTTACCACCTTTATTCTACAATCCGATAATACAGATCCCACCTTTATTCTACTATTTGATTTTATGGTTACCACCTTTATTTTACTATCCGATAATACGGTTACCAACTTTATTCTACAATCCGATAATACAGATCCCATCTTTATTCTACTATTTGATTTTATGGTTACCACCTTTATTTTACTATCCGATAATACGGTTACCAACTTTATTCTACTATCCGATAATACAATTACCACTTTTATTATACTATTCGATAATACAATTACCACTTTTATTATACTATCCGATAATACGGTTACCACTTTTTATTCTACTATCCGATAATACGGTTACCACCTTTATTTTACTATCCGATAATACGGTTACCACCTTTATTCTACTATCCAATAATACGGTTACCACTTTTTATTCTACTATCCAATAATACGGTTACCACTTTTTATTCTACTATCCGATAATACGGTTACCAACTTTATTCTACTATCCGATAATACGGTTACCACCTTTATTCTACTATCCGATAATACGGTTACCAACTTTATTATACTATCCGATAATACAATTACCACTTTTATTATATTATCCGATAATACGGTTACCACCTTTATTCTACTATCCGATAATACGGTTACCACTTTTTATTCTACTATCCGATAATATGGATCCCACCTTTATTCTACTATTTGATTTTATGGTTATCACTTTTATTTTACCATTCGATCATACGATTACCAACTTTGATTTTACTATTCGATAATATTGTTACCAACTTTATTCTACTCTTCAATAATACGATGAGTGGTTCAAGTTCCATGCCCATGTATTCTGCTGCGTGTTCTAAAGATGGGAATGCCATCATGACAGTTTTTGAGTTGGACGTGATTTTATGTAGACGAATTCCTGTTTCATCGTGCAAATTCACGGCGCTTCTGACCGATGTAAGGGAGGTAAGTCCATCGTCCAAGTAAAAGCTTTGTCTCACAAAATCAGCTGCCTTAATGCCAAAGTTGATGGCTCCATGTTGTGCTGCTTTACGTACCTCGTATATGGCTACAGGTGGAGAAGGGCTATTCCCAAACACATGTACAAACATTCTGTACTCGGTGACTGCATTCTCTGGATTATTTTCCTTGAACCAGAGAAATCTGAGAAAGTCCTTGTGTTTGGAACAGACAAGAAAACTGTGGAACATCTGTTCCATGGCGGCCATTATGGCTATTTTTCGCGTCTGAACCCCATGAGTGCTCCTAATAGGCTGTTGTTGAAGTTTGGGCCTTTAAGCAGGACATCATTTAACGACGTTCTGTTGTGTTTGGCGCTCAAATCGAACACTACTCTGAATCGATCTGTCTTCTGAGGATGATTGACACTATAACACTGTAGTAGTGTTATGGACTGATTGGCAATATTAGATACTTAAAAATAACAATTGAGTTGTACAAGCGACTGATATCAGAATACAAGTCAATTGGGGAAGGTAATGTCAACACAGGATGATAAATTAATTACTCTAACACAAAGAAATTCTAATGGCTAAAAGTCGGTTGATGGTTGATATAACACAAATGACTTTTTTTTATACAAATGTTTTCATGTAAATATATATTATCATTCTTGTAACATCAACACAAGATAAGAAATAATTTTGAACTTCTAATGGCAGAAATAGGTTGATGTAAAGCAAAAGCCTGTTTCATACAAATGTTATCATATTATCATTTACATGAAGATTACAAAAGATAGGAACCAATTTACCCAGGTTAAAAGTGGTTAATATAAAAACGAATGTCTGGCTTATATGGCTGCTGTCATATTTATATCTATTGTTATTCTTGTGAAGACTACACAAGATAATAAAAAATTACTCGAACCAAAACAGTTTAAAGATTAAATCTTTAAAATGTTGATTAGTTAAGAATCACAATTCGGCCGGGTGGTCTGAGGCCAATTATGGGATTTATCATAGCAACTGACAGATAAGTCTGGCACAAGACCATTTATACAATAACAAAAATATTATCAGGTGCCTCACCAATCAGGAAACTGGGGCGGAGACTTGTTGCCCCCCTCCGAGATGTGTAACCCAAGGCCATGATTTTGATTGGCCGTCCAATCAAATGCGACCGCGTGGGTGGGGTTTCGTACACCTCCTGATGTTTACATTGTAGGACTATTGGTCCGGCATTTCTATTGGCTGGCCAATCAGAGCCCTGGATTCAGGGGTTTGGAATCCATAAAAGAGGACCCAAAAGGGTCCCAGGCAGATTGGAGAGCCGGTTCTTGACCAGAGTGGAGAGCTGGTCCTTGCCTAAATCAGATTGCTGGTTCTTGACCAGATTGGACAACTGCTTCCCTAGCAGATTGATAGCTCCGTCTCATGGCCCTTGTCACCGTCTTTGCTTTGTCATCTTGTTACTCAAAGTCCTGAATTTGAATCAGAACCCAACATATATCGCCAGTCAGTCCACAAAATTCCGGCTCAACTTCAACTCGATACCCCTTTGTGGTTGTACATGATCTTTAATCACTGTATGATTAATAAAGGTCGTTTTATTGTTAAAAACACGTTTGTATTAATTGTGGAACAACATTGGTGAATTTGGTCATTTTCAGGTACAGCCTGGAACAAGCACTTCAACTTTCCTGTTAGATTCGGCGCTGCGAAAGCATAGTATTACATTTGGTCCCGTGACCAGATCATAGTATTACATTTGGCACCCCGACCAACATCGTATTACATTTGGTGCCGCGTGACCAGCAAGGATATTATTACAACACCGAACATTGGAAGGTACCAACACCCCTCTCCGTCATCTAGAGCGGGTGCTAGTTCTGCATGTTTTGTTTTTTTTGTTTGTTTTTTTATTTTATTTTTATTTTTTATAACAGCTTTCACATGAAATCAAAGAAGTGCTTCCGTTCGATAGGTCTCTTCATCAGGGTCTGACACAACGAATCAAAACGTCTAACGGCTTGTGGTCGGTTGTTAGGTAAGCATTGCCTGATTTATCGGAATCGTAGGGGCACTTCCCACTTGTTCTCAATGTTTAGTTTCATTTCTTCGTCCATTATCTGGATGAAACGACGGTCGTCTAGCGAGGAAGCTGTCTGATAATAATGTGATTTTCTTTAGTGGGGAGAAGAAAAGTGGCCTTCCTTGGACAAATGTAAAACCTGAATTAGGCCGAAAATGTTTATTTTGTTTAAAAACAAAAACAAATAAAAAAATAATTTTTATTTGTTTTTGTTTTTGTTTTGTTTTATTTGTTTTGTTTTATTTGTTTTTTTGTTTTTTGCTGTTGCAAGAAATTAGCTCAATTGATTTCAAAATATTTTCTCTTTTTTATAAGTGGAATATTTTCCTTTACTAATCTGGAACGTTAACTTTTTTTTTACTATTCGTTATGAAGAAGCAGTAAAAAAAGTGTTTTATTTTGCAGAGATCAGGGATGCGTCTTTTCGGTTTCACGATTGTTGAAGATACAGCCAATTGTTCCAAAAGTGTGGGAAAGGGTCCAAGTGTTCACGTGATCAAACAACAATGCAGTTCACAAACAATTTAAACACTTTCTTATCCGGAGTAGTTTTATCCTGGATTAACTTATCTGGTCGTAATACAAAGGACCACTCGTTTTACTGTGCATCAAAGGAGAGCCTTACCCATCAGTAATGCAAAAAAAAGGTGACCCAAAACCGAACCATTCTGGTGATGGTAAGAAAAAGAAGCGAAAGAGAAAAAAAGCTATTCGATTTATATTTATAAAGTGATGAAGCAATTCCACCCCAACACTAGAATTTCTACCCAAGCAATGTCCATAATGAATAGCTATGTGAATGATTTCTTTGAACGAATAGTGACGGAGGCCAGTCTCTTAACCCACTACAACAAGCGCCCAATTATTACCAGTTACGAAGTACAGACCTTAGTCCGACTCCTTCTACCTGAAGAATTGGCAAAACATACTGTCTCTGAGGGAACCAAAGCAGTTAGCAAATTTACAAGTAGCTGTGATACTATGTATTGCTGCACGATACAAATCTGGTGCAAGCAAGTATATATATATATATATATATATATATATATATATATATATATATATATATATAGTTATATGTTATATAAATACGTAGTAGGAGACTAACCACATATAGGTACATATATGTGTATTCAGTGTGGATCATAGGTGTGTGCGTATACGTGTATGTGTGTGTATATATTTAGATATGTGTATACATGTATGGATAAGTGTATATGTGTAGTAGTAAAAAGAAATTCTATAGAGGAGAAAGAAATAAAGATCAAGAAGTGTGATAGGACCATTAGCCAAACGAAATGTCTGGCTTTGAGCAATGTTTGAAGTCAGTTGAGAGGTCAAACCAGAAATAAAGTTTGACTAGCTTCTAAAAGCTAGTCAAACTTTATTGCTGGTTTGACCTCAAAAGATTTGAAATACCGTGTGAAATCTTGAATGGATGAGACTTGAAATGAAATTTGAGAAGTAGCAAGGAGATTTGAAAGTTAAGAGTTGAGAGCCAGGAGTTGACGAGAACAGATAACTCTTAGAGAGCCCAGTAGAAGACAACTTTAGCAGAAGTCGTGACTGGAGGGAGAGGTGGGGGTCCCCCTCTTTCTCGGCTAGGCAATAGATAATGGAAGAATGACTGGACTGAATGTATGCAAGTACCATGTACCTCTCTGTCCATTTTGGATGTGCACCTGACTTAGTCTTGTCTTTGTTTGTTCTCTCTTTGCTTATTAATTGTTCACCTTTCGGTGGGGGTCCCAAGAGGCGCCTTTGTCATGGACACAGTGGGTGAAGGTCCTAGAGTTAACTGGCAGACGACACAAGAATACGGCCTGAGAAAAATAGAACCAGTAATTGAAATATGAAAAGTCCAGCAAATGCAGAAAGTAATGCAGTAAAGGACGTGCCCTGTCGAAGGTGTAAACATAGCAAGTACTTTAGAAAATTGAATTGATTGTTTTTCTTCTTTTCAAGAAAAGGTCCTTTTCAGGACTATTGATATTTTCAAAAAACTTCTTTTACTTTACCAATTCGATGATTAGCTGGTTATTATTATTTAATCGCAGTGCACAAATAATTAAATGACAAATACACAATGTTCAATAAAGTCTTGCAGCAGTTTTAACATTGAAAACTTAATAACTCACGTTATAAAGTTGATAGAATCATTTAGTTTAAACCAAATGAAAGTTCAACTCTAGTGATTTTATTTTTAAGTTGGTTGGTTGGCAGCCTTCCGTCTACAAGGGACGATGGAGTAGTGTCAAAATTTAAAAAAATTTTGAACTACATAGCCTGGTTCATATGGAGGATAAACTGTTGCCCTTGCAGAAAAAAAACCCACTCCACACTGCCGCTGTGACCCAAAGGAAAGGTAAGGTACCAATGCGGTTTAGTCAACCGTAGTGTCGCAGGAATTGATGGGTAATACTGGATTTCAGCATCACACCGCCTTAGGGACTCCGGTTCCTGATTTGATTTCGGTGTTTACTCCCCTAGCTTTTCCTTGACTTTGATGGGTTGCCGACCAAGGCTAATGCTTTTTATTTCTAAGTACGTTTTGATTTTTACATTTCAATCAGACTGTCATCATTGTTGTTATATTTTAAATCTGTTGCAGGACATAAAGTCCTGATATATTTTATCATTTAGGCTTTAATCAATTTTCATAAAATTTAACATATTAAATAGAAGTGGAGAAAAATCTGTTATAAGAAAATTATATATAAACGGGCTTATTAATTTGCAATGCGTTTTTTAATGGGGTGAACAGGTGCGATGGGTGTATGACCAATATCACTTGGGGTATTTTTCATGCCAAAATACTTGAATTAAAAAAAGGATCGATACAAATGCAGAATAGCACACCAGAGTTATCATTAGAATCCCATTTTTCTTATAAATAGCATTAGATTATAGAAACTTCCGAACCCAACACTAACACTTACCCTAACCCTAACATCTCAAAGGTTTCGGGTATTTCTGTGAAATTAATAAAATAACATTGAATTTGGTATATTTAGCAAGCCTCCAACGGGTCTAATCATGCCTGATAGTTTGCAAGTTTGAAAATTTTGGTTAACTTTAAAAATTTTGCTTAAATTCATATACTTTAAAATCAACGCTAAAACACATGAAAAAGACATCAAAACAGGGCATTTTTCACTTTGTTTTGACTCATGTAAAAAAAAAAAACTTAAAAACGCTTGTAAAACCCCTTAAAATGATGAAATTAATATTCCAACTTGTTTCTAGCAAGGTGCCATGCTCGTACACCTTACCAGATAGTTGGTACGGTGAAAAATTTTGGGGAAATTTTCCAAATTGGGATTTGAAGGGCCTTTTTTTACTTCCAAACGCGCTATTAAAAAACAAAAAAAACTGTGTAGCAGCATTGAAAATTAATAGAATAACATTTAATTTATTTTTAGCAAGTCTCTAACGAATCTAATAATGTCTGATAGTTTGCAAGTTTGAAAATGTTGGTTAACTTTGAAAATTTTGCTTAAATTCATATACTTTAAAACCAAGGTTAAAACACTTGAAAATACGGTCGAAATCGACCTATTTTGTGTATATTTTGACGCATGTAAATAAAAAACAACCCCATAAAAACACGAACATCTCCGTCAATTCCCAAAATTGATCAATATCTTCCATATCATTGTAATCCATACATCGGAATCTATTTGAAAAGCCAATAAAATCAACATTTTGAGGCACTATCAGGAGGTTTTTAAAGGCTCATATCTCCACCAATTCTTCGAATTGAACCCTCGCTTTTGGATCAATGCAATCTACGCATTGAAATCTACCAGAAAAGCCAATAAAATCGACACTTATAATTTTCACGAAAATTGGTGCTTTTTTTTTGAACCCACATATCTCCGTCAATTCCCAAAATATCTTTGATATCATTTTAATCTACACATCGAAATCTATCAGAAAAGCCAATAAAATCGATGCCTAAAATTTTCACGAAAATGTGTACCTTTTAATCTACACATCGAAATCTATCAGAAAAGCCAATAAAATCGATGCCTAAAATTTTCACGAAAATGTGTACCTTTAATCTACACATCGAAATCTATCAGAAAAGCCAATAAAATCGATGCCTAAAATTTTCACGAAAATGTGTACCTTTTAAGGCATAATTAGTGGACATTTGAACCCTAATATCTCCGTCAATTCTTAGAATTTATCTATATCTTTGATATTTTAATCTACCAATGAAATTGACACCTAAAATTTTCACGAAATTGGTCATTTTGAGGCAATATCAATGGGGGTTTTAAAGGCTCATATCTCCAGCAATTCTTCGAATTGAGTGCTATCTTATATCAATGCAATCTACAAATCGAAATCTATCAGAATAACCAATACAATCGACACCTAAAATTTTCACGATAATGTTTTTAAGGCATAATTTGAAGCCTTATATCTCCGCCAATTCCCAAAATTGAGCAATGTCTGATATTATTTTAATATACGCATCGAAATCTATGAAAAAAGCAAATAAAATCGACACCTAAATTTTTCACAAAATGGGTGTTTTTAAGGCATAATTAGAGGACATTTGAACCCTTATATCTCTGTCAATTCCTAAAATTAACAATATCTTTGATGTCATTTTAATGTACGCATTGGAATCTAACAAAAAAGCCAATAAAATCAACACCGAAACTTTTCACGAACTTGGTAATTTTGAAGTACTATCAGCAGGGTTTTAAAAAGGTTCATATTTCCACAAATTCTTCGAATTGAGCGCTCTCTTTTGTATCAATGCAATCTACTCATCAAAATCTACCAGAGATGCCAATAAAATCGACATCTAAAATTTTCACGAAAATGTGTGCTTTTTAAGATATAATTAGGGGATATATGAGTCCTCATATCTCTGTGACCTGATTTCTTGGTTTGAAATTAGAAAAAGAAAGAAAGAAATCGGAAGTTAAAATCTTCCGATAAACTTGAGTCGGAGTAAGGTCAAAACAGATGGTAGCAATGATAAGGCTACACAAAGCGATTCGAAAATGTCCGTATCGAAAGTAAAATCTCAAGTGGGTCAGATCTTCCAGAAGCGTGGCTACTTAAATCGGCGGCAATCGAGACAGTCCTTTGATGTGACTAGACGAAGGGCGCAGAACAAGATAACCGGGAAGTCGGTTGACCATAATTTTATTGGGCCCTTGAGGAAAATCTTTTTATTATTTTTTTTCTTCTTGGGAAAAAGATAAACCCTTTGTTTTATAGATGACCGGAAAAGGAAAAAACCGGAATTAAAGAAAATCAACTGTATTTTTTCGATTGGCTGGTTAGAACTAAAAAAGGGCAGTACTTTTCCAGAGTAGGAGGTCCAGAGAGAGTTACTAATATCTTCATGCCGGCCGGAAATAAAAATGTTCCAGTTGAAATATTATTTAACGTTTTTGACGAAAAAATCAGATGAAGTTGTGATTACTTGAGAATCAGATGAGGCCAAAGCGGGCTTGATTAGCTGACTGGGCTAGTAGAGAAGATTAACGCAAATACTGAAAGCCGACAGAAACTGACTTCAGCTAAGACCATTGAAAAACTTAGTCAACTTTACGAACTGTTTTGCACAATACCTTGCAGCAGACCAGAAGTTATTAATTTGAGGTCCATCACTCCCGCAGCTTTGAGTAAGAATTGATTTTGTATTTTGTTATTTGAATATAAATGTTATTGGGTTTGAAGAAGAAAAAGAGTCGTATTTTTTATGTGACCACTAGGCCGCTGTTAACCTTGGAAATCAGTTTCTATAGCAGATTTCTAGTGGTTTGAGATCTAAACACAACGTAGGCATTCGGCTAGACTTTCGGCAAATATAGAGACCCTGCAATCCATGGTTGATGCAGAAAATCCGATCTTGACGGCCAATTTTGGAAATTCCGTGAGCCCTTTAGCTTAGTAGCGACCGACGGGTTATATCTCCGTAAATTCCCAAAATTGAGCAATATCTTTGATATTTCAATATACCCATCGAAATCTAACAGAAAAGCCAATAAAATCGATACGTAAAATTTTCACAAAAAAGGGTACTTTTAAGGCATAATTAGGAGACATTTGAAGCCCCATATCTCCGCCAATTCCCTGAATTGATCATTATCTTTGATATCATTTTAATGAACCAATCGAAATCTATCAGAAAAGACACCTAAAATTTTCACGAAATAGTTGATTTTGAGGCACTATCACTGGAGTTTTAAAGGCTCATATCTCCAGCAATTCTATGAGTTTTCAGGCGTTCCACAAGAGTTTTTGTGTTTTTTTAATTTTTTTACTTGCGTCAAAACAGTGAAAACAGGCTGATTTTGGCGTTTTTTCACTAGATTTTAAGGTAGATTTGGAGGTATTCGAATTTATTCAAATTTGACCAAAATTTTCAAACTTGCAAATTATCAGGCATTATTAGACCCGTTGGAGGCTTGCTAAAAATACCAAACTCAATGTCATTTTATTAATTTTCAACGTTGATACACACGTTTTTTTTAATTTTTTAATTTTTTTTTAAAGCGCGCTTGCATGTATAATAAAGCTTTCAAAGGTCGATTTCCAAAATTTTCCTAAATGTTTCGACCGTACAAACTATCAGTTATAGTGTAACACCATGAAGCCTTGCTAAAAATCACTGTTAAAACATTAATTTCATAGTTTTAAAGCGTTCTAGAAGAGTTTTTATAGTTTGTTTTTTTTACTTGCGTCAAAACATAGTGAAAACAGGCCAATTTTGACGTGTTTTCGCTAGATTAACCAAACTTTTCAAAGTTGCAAACTATCAGGCATTATTAGACCCGTTTGAGGCTAAGAAAAAATAACAAATTTAATGTTATTTTACTCATTTTCAATGATGCTACACTTTTTTAAAAATTATTATTAGCGGGCTTGCATGTAAATAAAGCTTTCAAATGCGATTACTAAAATTTACTCTAAAGTATCGAGTGTACCAACTATCAGGTATCGTCTAGCACTATTGAGCCTTTCTAGAAACAATAGTTTGAACGTTAATTCCCTAGTTTTAAGGCGTTTTACAAGAGTTTTAAAGGATTGTTTTTACTTGCGTCAAAACAGGCCGATTTTGACGTGTTTTCACTAGATTTTAAGGTATACAAAGTTACCCAAATTTTTCAAAGTTGCAAATTATCAGGCATTTTTAGACTCGAGCCGTATATCCTAATAACTAAAAAGTGGATAAACAGTGCAATGAACTGCGACGCATACTCCTTTTTTGAAGAAATATCCCCCGATTACAGAATAGTCGCAGCAAAATTACGCCTAAGCCTACGTAGAAACAAAAGGCAAAGTAGTAAATCTGTACGATACGCCTGGTCGCTACTTGCCAACAGCGATATATGCAATCGCTATTCTGTAGCAGCAAGAAATAAATTCGATATCCGTCAGGAGACATCTGAAAGGCTCACTTCAAACGAGGAATACGAAAACTTTTTCAGTGCCCACCTAGAAACAGCAGCTGAATGTATACCGACCAATCTAAGAACTAAAAATTCTGTTCCCTGGGAGACAGAAACCGTTAGAGAAAAGAGAACCGATATTAAAAAAGCAGCCCAACGTAATAAAACAAACCAACACCAATGTACACAACCTTAAGAAAGCCTAGACTGAACTAACCAAAACATACAACAAAACCCCAAATAGAATACATCCAAGAACAATTAAATAAATCAGACAATCAGTGAAAGATAGACAGTTACGATTAGCATGGCAAACAATAAATGAAATTAGTGGTAGGAAAAGTCTAGATCAAAGTTAAAGACAACCAGCCAAAAAGATAGACTTCAGAAGTTGAAAGACCACTTCCAGAAACTGCCAGGACTCCATAGAAAATTATACCCAAAAAATCGTAGATAGCCAACTAAACATCAAACTAGGAGATTTTACAACAGAAGAACTCAACGAAGTCCCAAGGAAACTAAAAGGTAGAAAAGCTGTAGGTCTTGACGAAAGTATAGAAGATGAAAATGTTCGATGACATACTGCTTAGGCTATGCAATGTAGTATATAGACAAAATGAAATAAATAAATGGACGAAAGGCTGCATCCTCCCATTCCCCAAAAATGGAGACCGCGGAATCACTAAGAACTACAGTGGCATAACTCTTACCGCTATTGCTGCTAAGATATATAATGCCCTTCTTCTTAATCGCATCCGACCCGAAATCGAGAAAATCCTTAGGAAAAACCAAAACGGATTCCGCAGAAATCAATCCACAACCGCTCAGATCATGATTATTCGTCGGATCATAGAAGGGATTCGGGCTAAGAATCTAGAGGCAACACTGCTATTCGTAGACTTCGCCAAGGCCTTTGATTCCATACACAGAGGGAAAATGGAATAAATACTACTAGCATACGGTATCACCAAAGAAACGGTTACCGCTATAATAATGCTCTA
The DNA here is from genome assembly GCA_023376005.1 of Doryteuthis pealeii. Taxonomy (NCBI): domain Eukaryota; kingdom Metazoa; phylum Mollusca; class Cephalopoda; order Myopsida; family Loliginidae; genus Doryteuthis; species Doryteuthis pealeii. Next base: position 37,519 of record JALAJA010000376.1, on the reverse strand, counting down.
CAAAGACACTAAAGTAATGGTACGCTCACCTGATGGCGACACAGATTTCTTCGACATAGCCGCTGGAGTCCGACAAGGAGATACATTAGCACCATATATATTTATAATATGCCTAAACTATGTACCCCGAACATCATTAGATACCATAAAAAAACTCACTAAAAAAGGCAAGAAGCAGACGATATCCCACACAGACTATCACAGATGCAGACTACGCTGATGACATAACAGTTCTTGCAAATACACTAGCACAGCCCGAATCATTACTACATAGCCTGGAGAGGAAAGCAAAGAATATCGGCCTCTATGTGAACTCCGATAAAAATGAGTTCATGTGTTTTAAAAAGAAAAAAGACACCTACACACTCGATGGTAAGCCTCTAAAGTCAGTAGAACAATTCACATACTTAGGTAGTAATATCTCATCCACAAAGGCGATGTTAATGCACGAATAGGCTATAAATAGATTATCAATAATATGGAAATCTGATTTCACTGACAAGTTAAAACGACAATTCTTCCAAGCTGTGGTTGTACAACTTGGACCCTAACGAGGCGCCTGGAGAATAAGCTAGATGAGAGCTGCACAAGAATGCTGCGTGCGACCTTGAACAAGTCGTAGAAACAACATCCCTTAAGGAAGTAACTGTACGGCCACTTACTCCCTATCTCACAGACCATCCGAGTGAGACGAACAAGTCATGCTGGACACTGCTGGAGAAGCAAGGACGAACTCATAATCGACCTTCTCACGTGGAAACCAGCATATGGACATGCTAATGTGGGCTACCCAGCAAGAACCTACATTGACCAACTCTGTGCGGATACTGGATGCTGCGCAGAGGACCTCCCGAGGACAATGAACGATAGAGAAGGTTGACGAGAGATTGTCATGGATATCCGTGCTAATTGTGCGACATGATGATGATTATGAGGATGGAGGTTTGCAAATTCAATGTTATTTTACTAATTTTCAATGTTGCTACACATGTTTTTTTTTTGTTTTTTGTTTCTTAATTTTTTATTAGCACGCTTGCATGGAAATAAAACTTTCAAGGTGCGATTTCTAAAATTTCCCCAAATGTTAAAAGAAAGTTACGACCCCTTAACCATCGACTGATAAGAGACCTTGTGTGATTGGTTAAACGCCATTATTGGCGAGCAATCAAAACACATATCACTAGGCTTAGTTTAGCCGCCAAATTTTGAATATTAATTCATTCAATCTTCCTCTTTGATTGGTCGCCGACAATGGCCTTTAACCAATCACACAAGGTCTCTTATCAGGCGATGGTTAAGGGACCGTAACTGTGTATTATCATATCATTTCTTTTAATTTTAAGGTATACGAATTTTTTTCAAAGTTACCCCAAATTTTCAAAGTTGCAAATCATCAGGCATTATTAGACTCGAGCCGTATATCCTAGTAATTAAAAGGTGGATAAACAGTGCACTGAACTACAAAGCATAGATAGACCTGATATATAATGAAATATCTCAAAATACGTATGGTTTGCAAAAGAAAAAATAGACTCCATTCTCCAAGCTAGGATATTTGGTAATCTCAGGCGTGACGTAGATCATATAGGTCTCGTTTAGGCTGGTGACGAACTGATTATTTGAAGTGAGCACATACGTGCACTCACTCCAAATAAACTTTTTCTTTATTTGGAAATGAGATACAACGTATGTGCACACAACTCGGCATGTAGCCGGAAATTTGGTTTGGGGAGGGTGATAAAACTGGTCATATCACTACACGGATCTATCTAGCTAGGCTCACTCGCCGACCGATTCATTCAAAAAAAAAATAAAAATCCTTGCATTCTCTCCTTGCGCAGCTCCCTTTCACCAAAATACCTCATTCGCTCTATGCATGTATCCTACTTAAAAATTTCCCAATAATGACAATGCGATGAGGGGGTGGGAGAAAATTGAAAATAAAACCCAAGAAACTGAAAAACATGTAAACAAAACAAAAATTGTGGGTCATTTTGGTTTCCCCCTTTCCCTCAGCTATTGTTGTGTAGGCCCGCCGACTGTCTTCCGCACTTTGTTGTTCGAAAGCAAGCCGGTCAGTGCCTCTAATATGGGAGTGGGTGTCCTTAGTGGGTGTCGGTAAAAAATTGGGATTCTGTAGGCCAAGCGGTTGGGTTACTAGAAAAATTGACTTTCCAGGGAAAATATTAGCGTGACTCGGGTGGTTTTATAAAAAACTTGGATTGGGGCCTGGATATGTCCTATAAGAAAAAACTGGGTTGATGATCATTCAGCCTCCTAACTAAAAGGATCTATGGTGTATGCAGTTTTGGCTTTTTCTTGCTTTTTCTTTGTTTATTTTACAGACTTTGTTTGTCTATCTAAGGGATGGGGTCCCGAGACAGGATCCCCGTCAGTGCTGGCCATGATGGCAGGCAACAATGTCTCTACTCCTGCCTCGTTCTCACACACAAGCTTGCGGCATTTATCCACCTTTTCGTTGAATGTCATGGGTTCGAGCATCCTCCTATCGCACCTAATCTTTATTTCAAGCTGATGCTTGAAATAACAGATCAGATCCTGACAGGAAAATTCCTCGTCCTCATGCAATCCCTTGTTTCGCGTCGACCATATCACCATTCTAGCTACGGCTAGTATAGCGAAAAACACCTTTCGTTTTTCTCCGGCGAACGGCGGACTGACATTGTCCACGACGTAACCAACGTCGAGCACCCACTGATTGGGTGCGATACGGGCCGTAACCTCGTTCACACTCCCAAAACGAACGTACCCCGTTACAGTGGTAGAAGGCGTGCTCAGCCGTTTCTTCTAAGCCACTGTTGCAACGGGTGCAAGATGGAAAATCAGCAGCGTGCGCTTTGTATTGTACGCTTGCGAGCGGCAACGCATTCCGAGCTAGTCGCCAGGTGAGGGAGAACTCGGAGTTGTTCATGAACCAGCACCTGGCGCCCAATTCCACTGTGAGCGGACCTCCTCTAACGACGAGCCGTGCCGCTCTACGAGCGGATCCGAGACGGACCCCTCCACTAATGCCCGATACAGTACCCTCCGAGGCCATGAGACGTCACTAGACTCAGGTAGTCTTCGAAGGGCTTCACGACACTCGAACAGAAACCGCTCTTTCCGTCGAATTTATTGAGCCGTAGCTGCCAGTCCGGAAGATGTCCCGGATTCGCCACGACCAAGCGGTTTCGGTTTGCAACGATCGATTCAGAAATGCCAGCCTCTCAGCGTCTCGATGAGCCGCCAAGTTCGGCATCCCCAAACCTCCATTACAAGGCCGCTGGAAACAAACCTGCCTGCGTACCATTGGCCGGCGCCCTCTCCACAAAAAGCGGAAAAGGGCCCGTTCTAACGCCAATAACCGAGCCGCGGGCAGGGGAAGTACTGACAATCGGTAAAGGATCAGGGGAAGATGTAGGTAGCACAAACCTCCGCCCTGCCCTTTAAGGACAACCTCCTTGGAAACCATTTTCGGATCCGAGCTTCCACCTTTGACTGTACTTCCGACCAATTTTCTCGACTTGGAGATCAGGCCCAAACCACACGCCGAGGATTTTGATGGGACCGTCACTCCAGCGGAAGGGACCGGGCAGAGTATCGATCCTGCCCAGGCTCCCAACCGCAGACCTTCGCTCTTTTCTAAAATGATCTTTGCCCCAGTGATTCGTTCGTACCTTGCAAGCGCCTTCTTCACCGCTTCTATGTCCGAAACGCATGACACGAACACGGTGATATCATCGGCGTACGCGGATACCTTGGCTTTCACGGGGCCAGGACAACAATTCGCGCAGGACCGGACATGCCTCCCCGTCTCTAAGCCTACGGAGCAAGGGCTCCAAGGCGAGGACATAGAGAAGAGGAGACAGGGGGCACCCTGTCGCACAGATCGCTCAATTGGAAAGACAGCCGAGCGCTTCCCATTTACTTGTACCACTGCCGTAGGAGATTGGTACAGCATCTTGATCCATTTGCGGAACTCCGGTTTGAATCCGGTGGTCTCCAAAACAGTCTCCAGGAATCGGTGGTCCACCCTGTCGAATGCCTTGGACTGATCTAAATTGATCAGCGCGGCACATTTGTCGTCTTTTATCCCCTCTAGGATCATGCGAACCAAATGCAAATTGTTTTGGATCGATCTTCCTTTCACAGCGTAGTTCTGTTCTAGTCCGATCAGATCACCGACAACATTCCGCAAACGGTTCGCTAAGACCCGGGCCAAAATCTTTAACTCTGTGTTTAGCAGAGTTATGGGCCTGTAATCATCTAAGCCCTCCCAAACATTCCTGCCACCTTTCTTCAGCAATGTGATCACGCCCTTGGTAATGCGTTTTGGGATTGCTCCCAAGGCAAACCAATTGTTGAACACATCCGTCAGAATAGGGACAAAAATGTGCGACAACCTCAAGTACAATTCGTAGGGTAAACCGTCCAGTCCTGGAGCTTTGTTGAGGCCGACCTGCTTCAACGCATTACGACTTCAGAGTCTGTAATCCTCCCCTCACAACTAGCCGCTTTCGCCTCCTAAGGTGGGGAAAGTCGGCTAAATAGTTGTGGAACTCCTGCACCGGGAGGTTCGGCAACCGGGTAAATCGTTCCTGGAAATGCGCACGGAAGGCTTCCCGCATCTTACGACCTGCACGAAGGCTGGTGACGAACTGATTCACGTCGTTTCCAGGATTGAAGTCGTTTTTTCGTCGCATGACGTCACATAAGGATTGGTGACGCCTTAATAGATCGTAGATGTCGGCTTTCTGTGCTATTGATGGTGTTGTTGGTTTGGCATGGTCCAGGGCTTCCATCATTCTGTTTATGCTGGCTTTCACTTCTTGTATAAATTCCGGTCTTGCAGGTGTTGGGCGAGTTCTTAAGTCGAGGAGGTAATTCTCCTGGCATCTGATAAAGTAGAGAATTTCGGAGCGAGTTAACCTTGTACAGTCCATATTTCCTTTGCAACACGCTGACACCGATGATATATCTCGAAATGCGTATGGTTTGCAAAAGAAAAAATAGACGAGAAGGTTTGGATTAATATCGTTTATTTAAAATAAAAAAAAGCTGGAATTGTTGTGATTGTAATTCCTTTTCGCTGCTTGGTGAAAGCTGGTGAAAGAGGGTAGGCGTGGGGTTGAAAGTGAGTTCTGGCTCTGCGTGGCGCGAGGTGTGGTGTGGGTATAGTATGGCGTGACGCGGGATGCGGTGTGAGTATAGTATAGCGGTTCTTTGTCTTGCCTGTCGGGTGATGTTCTTTGCGTGGAGGCCCTCGGTCAACTGCCGTCGACTTTAAGTCAGCTTGTTTATATAGCAAAGGATAGGATTTAGAAGTCCTTTTGAAGGGTTTAGCGGGAACATTTTTTATTGGTTGAAAAACATTAAATAGAGGATATTTTTATTGATTATAAATTTTGTTTTCCAACCGGAAGTTTTGCTGGAGCCTATGCGTAGAACCATGTTATTTTGGTCACTTCGTTCTAGGCCACCGTTGAATCAACTTCCGTTTGGGGTCAGCAACTTATGTTTGTTTTGTTTTGTTTTGTTTTTTAAATTTGTTTTGTTTTTGAGTGGTGTTAGTAAGGATTATGAATCATAAAATATATCTATTTTTGTTATAACAGACCCATTGTAGGGTTGCTAAAAATACCAGGTTGTGTTTTTTTTATGGGAATAAAGCTTTCAAAGTGCGATTTCTAAAATCTTTCCAAATGTTTCGACCGTACCAACTATCAGGTATGGTGTATGGTGTTAGACAATGGAGCCTTGCTAGAAACAACAGTTTCAATGTTATTTTCTTAGTTTTAAGGCGTTCTACAAGAGTTTTTTTAAAGGTATTTTTACTTGCGTGAAAACATAGTCAAAACTATTTGATGTGTTTTCACTAGATTTTAAGGTAGATTTTAAGGTATCCGAATTGTTTTTCAGATTTAACCAAAATTTTCAAAGTTGCATATTATCAGGCATTATTGGATAGGTTTGCCAAAATACCAAATTCAATGTTATTTCTTCTAGTTTTCAATGATAATAAACAAGGTTTTTATTTTTTTAAATTAGCGCTATTACATATAAATAAAGGCTTTGAAAGTGCGATTCCTAAAGTTTTTCCAAAGGTTTCGACCATATCAGGCATGGTGCAAGGCCATGGACCCTTGCTAGCAACAACAGTTGGAATGTTAATTTCTTAGTTTTAAGGCCTTCTTTTAGGTTGTTTTTACTTGCGTAAGAACATCGTGAAAACAGGACAATTCTGACGTGTTTTCATTAGATTTTCAGGTATACGAATTATTTTCAGATCTAACCAAAATTTTCAATGTGGCCACTTATCAGGTATTATTAGACCCCTAAGAGGCTTGCTACAAATAACAAGTTCAATGTTATTTTCCCGTTTTAAATGTTGCTACACAAGTTTTTTTGTTTTGTTTTTAATCAATGCGCTTACATAGAAATTAAGGTAATTGCACTTGAAAATATGAAATTACTCAATTTTTAAAATTTTCCAAGGTTTCCAAATTGCAATCTATCAGAAATCATGAAATATTTGGGAAGCTATCTAGAAACATCAGTTAAAACGTTATTTTATTAGTTTAAAAAGTGTCTACGCAAGGTTTTTTGCTTTTTTTAATGAGCGCAAAAACAGGTTGATTTTGACGTTTTTTCAGTTGATTGTTTCCAAATTGCAATCTATCAGAAATTATGAAAGACCATGGAAGCTATCTAGAAACATCAATTTGAACGTTATTTTATTAGTTTTAAGAGCTTTTTTTTTCTTTTCTTTTTTTAACGTGCACAAAAACAGGTCGAATTTGAGTGTCTACGCAAGTTTTTTTTAACGTGCGCAAAAACATAGCGAATACAGGTCGATTTTCACGTGTTTTCAGTCGATTTTCACGTAGGAAATTTATCAAATTTAACCAAGGTTTTCAATGTTGCAAATAATCAGGTATCATTCGATGCGTTTACTAGTTTTTAATGTTTCTACACAAGTTTTTTTTTTTAAATTGGCCCAAGAGGCCGGGTTAGCTCAGTCGGTAGAGCGTTCGGCTAGAAACCACAAGGTTCCTAGTTCGCTACCGGTCCCCGCCAACTCAGCGTATGGGTAGCACAGGGATCTGTGCGGTAAAGTAAGGAGCTGATGGTAGGTATGGCGCTCCACCTCAGATGCTAAAACAATTTCCTTGGTCTAGCGCTATTGAAAAGGGGATAGACTCCCTCGCTGACTGGCTGATACCGACTTTAGGCCGCCCCGTCGACTTTACTTACTTTACTTTACATAGAAATAATGGCTTTCAAAGTGCAGTTTCTAAAATTCTCCCAAACGTTTCGAATGTATTAACCGTGTGGCATGACGCATGGCTATGGATCCTTACTAGAAACAACAAGTTGGAACGTTCGTTTCTTAATTTCAATTTCAATTTCAGTTCGTTTCTTAATTTCAATTTAATTAAATTTCAATTTAATTAAAAGTGTTTTTAATGTTTTTTTTTTAATGTTTTTTTTTTTAATGTTTTTTTAATGTTTTTTAATGTTTTTTTTTAATGTTTTTTTTTAATGTTTTTTAATGTTTTTTTTAATGTTTTTTTTTTAAATTAAAATTTCAATCTAATTAAAAGTGTTTTTAATGTTTTTTTTTTACATGCTCAAAAACATAGTGGAAACATGTCGATTTTGACGTGTTTTCATTAGATTTTGAGGTATACGAATTTTTTTCAAATCTAACCAAAATTTCACATTCCCTACAATTACTACCAACTTTCAGACTCTCCCCTCTAGCCTGCCTCTCTCTTTCTCCCTCTCCCTCTCTCTCACTCTCTTTCTCTCTCACTCTCTTTCTCTCTCTCTCTCTCTAGAGACTATCGCGTATTATTGGACGCCTACGAGGCTTGCTAAAAACAAGTTCAATGTCATTTTACTAGTTTTAAAATGTTGCTACACAAGTATCTCTTTTATTATCGCGCTTACACAGAAATAAAAGCAATTCTACTTGAAAATATGAATTTACTCAATTTTTTTTTACATTTTCCCAATGTTTTCCAACTTGCTAGCAATCAGAAATCATGAAATACCTTGAAAATTATATAGAAACATCAGTTGGAACGTTAGATTATTAGTTTTAAGAGTTTCTACGAAAGTTTTGTGGGTTTTTAACGTACGCAAACAATGAAAACACGGCCATTTTGATTTTCAGTTGAATTTCACGTAGTAATAAATGTCTAGCCTGGTAAATTCAACAAACGTGATAGCTTGTTTTCTGTGACTTTATTCTTCAAATAAAGACAACGTCTCGCGAAGACAGAGCCTAGCATGACCCTGGACGTAACATCCGCCATAGATTGGAATAATTGAGATAGAGCCTGCAGGGCCTTGTCTATCTGCTACAGAACCCGGAAGCGTCCACATAAGAGATTAAAGAACTGTAAGAAATTTGCCTAGGCAAAAGCCTAGCATTCGAATCTAGCATCTTAAAGTACAAATTAGCAGAGTCAGAAGATTTGATAGAAAATCTATAGTGAGTACCATGTATTGGGCCCTTACAGTTAGAAGGCACCATAAATCCTTTCTCGATGTTCTCATCTAGCCGGGGGGAGGGGCAGAACTGAGTAAAGTGGTCATTTGACACCATATATTTTTGGTCTCCCGAAGACCTAAAACATTTTATTTTTCTCCTAGCCTGCCATTCAGAATCAACTTCTTCCAGTGCTCTAATAACAGACCCATCTAAAGGCAGGTTAATAGTCTCTTTCAGTCTAGGAGCCAGCAAGTGATCCGCCACGTAAAATTTGAATTCTCAGTCTCTACTCCTCTCCGCACTGGGAATATTTAATTTCAAAGCTACCTTCGAAATAAAAGAATTCCGTTCCACAGTATGTGTTCTGTGTTTTCCTCCAAATTCTGTTTGCTTTCTGCTTCAGAACTAAGACTGATATACTCAACCTCTCCGTTCGAATCGGAGTTCGCATTGGTATGTTCAAGAAAAGAAGGACATATCGTCCTTGTAACTTACCACCAACAACTCATCAGCATGAGTCTCAATCACTTGGTTCTTGCTTTTTTAAACATAACACTTTCCTCTCTTGGGCTAGATTTTTTCTCTTTTGGTACGGTAAAAATTCAAACCTCTCACTCACACATCCGAGTAGAAATGTGAAATATATATCTTCTTTGGTCAAGAGGTCGTCGTGGAAAGGGAAGATAATTAAGAATAGATAAAAAAAAATACTTGGGTATGATTTGTGTTAGTTATACAGGTAAGTATAGACAGATATAAACAGTAATTCCTCGATTTAAGTGATATGAAATTAGCATTCGAAGATCAAGGGACGAAACCTTAAAAAGAAATGGCAGAAATTGTCCCCCTTACGCCGAGAACGAATGACATGGATAATGGTATTTCTCCGTCAAAATTGATGTCTTTTACGTAAAATCATCTATCTATCTATCTATCTATCTATCTATCTATCTATCTCTCAAAGACTGCCAAGGGAGGTAATATTTTTTTAAATTTCTTAATTTTAAAACAATTACCAAAAATCAGGGAATTGTCCAATTTTAATGAAATTTTCACCAAATTATTTTCCCATGACTTAATTTTATAACGATTAGTTTATCTTATTTAAAAAAAAACTTGAAAAATATGTTTTTTATCAATTCAGAATGTGTGTGTGTGTGTGTGTGGGGGGGGTTACCTTAGACTATTTGAAGAAAAAAAATCTCGGTCCCTAATTTTTACATTTCTTGAAAGATCATATCCTGAAGAATATATAGAAAAATAAAAAGTAAAAAAATATAAATTCAATACACTAAAAATGTGATTTTAAAATTTAAAAGTTATTTTCTTAAAACTCAAGAAATAAATAATGTAGAAAGTCTTTTTCGTAGTATTAAAAAATATAGTTTTCTTTAAATTGATGAAAAAAAACTTATTTTATCTAAGTTAAACTGAGTAAAAAACTCAGTTTAACTACCTTAAAAATTTCAAGGTCAATTTTATATGTCTTCCAGCATTAGAAAGATAGCCCTGAATTTTATCTTTGAAAAAATCTAAGTTAAAAAAACGTGCTATAACGTGCTACATATTTTCAAAGAATTTCAAAGATTTTTCTTTTAATCGTCAATTTCAAGTATAGATGACAAAATGGGCCGAATTCTCTCCCAATCTAAATAAAATGTCAAGGTATTTTTGGCTACACTTCCAAGAATAAATCATTTTAAAGATATTGGATAGAAAATCCCATGTTTATCTTTTACTTCGAAATATCCGGATGTGAAAATATACGAGATAGTGATTTTGAGTTAATTTGCTCAGAGAATAGTAGATAAATTTGTTAAGTATCTGGCAGCCATCCTTAATTCCAGATGTAGTGAATAAGTAAGCAAGCCAATAAGAATCCGGTGTTATAGTATTCTTTGTAAGTTCGATGTCCAAGAGAATCCAAGTGTCAATGACATAAGCTCAGAATGGGGTCTCTATTAATACAGCAGAAGCAGCAGCAGCAGTGCCAGTGATTGGACAATATAAATCTTTCTCGGGTCACGTTGTAGTTGACGAGTCTATATTTAGGAGTAGGTATCTATCACCCGCCTTATATCTACAAAAATTGCAACACACCCCCTTTTTTGATATAAGGAGGGACTGTTCCATTCAACAATATTAAATCCCTCCATTGAGGAAATTTACAATCGATTACAATCGACAAATCATTTCATTCAGAAAATGTTTACAATAAATTCATTAAAAATTTGTAATTTCAATTTTATAGTAAAAGTATAAATACTATTACTATCACTAATCTAATCTAATATTCTACTAAGCCTACTTTGTAAAAAAAAATATTTATTATTATTATTTTCCTACTCCTAATCCTATTACTGTAAAACGTTACTGTCCAAAGTTAGTATTGGCCACTTTTTGGGGTTTCTTTTTTTTTTGTTTTGATTTTTCTTCTTTTTTTTTTTTTTTTTTTTTTTTTGGTTGTGTTAATTCAAAAATAATACGGTACTATACAGTACAATACATTGTAATACAAGTTAATGGATTAGTAACTTATTGAACAGGTTTAATGTCATTGCCCAGGACATTCATTTTGGGGGGATCTTACCCCTCTGCATGAATACAGTCGGATTATTCTACAGCCCAAACCGACAGGGCAAAATCTTAAGTTTAATTTTGGCCCCATGATATCTCTTTTTAAAAGCATTCAGCTTTATCCTGTTCAACGATCCTGTGAACAGATCTGAAATGTTATTTCCTGATTCCATATACTTTAAGAGTATAGAGCCCTTTTTAATTTCATCCCTTATAAATTGATATTTTATATCAATATGTTTTGTTCTCTGGTGTATGAGGGTTTTTTTTGCCAGTACTATGCTCGACTGATTGTCACAATAAATAATTACAGGTTTTTTTAACGATCCCTGGTCCATGGCACAATTCACTAATGTTCGTAAATAAAGGGCTTCGCGGACTGTTACCGCCATATTAACAAATTCGGCCTCACATGTTGACAAAGAGACCACTGGGTGTTTTTTTTTAGATTTTCAGGAAATGCTCGAGCTTTCGTCCGATAATTTAAAACAGTATCCTGATATACTTTTTCGGTCACTTGAACCTGCCCATTCGGCATCACATAATCCTGTTCAAACAGGTAACTCTGGAAAATAATATTCCAGGAACGCCCACTTTCTTTATCATACTCGATAAAAATACCCTCCTTAGATCGGGGATCCAATTTCTTTTTTATTTTGCACACAGCAAAAACAAGTCGTCCCAAAAATATGCATACAACTTAAATTCGGTCTAGAACCGGTAAAAACTTCAAACTTTGCCATATTGGCTTACATCTGCTAAGTATTGTTTCGTAACTAGCAGAGTATCAGATTCATGGGCTAGAAAATATAACATCATAAGTCCAGAAAAATCGTCAATAAAATTTACAACATACCTGAAATTGGATTTCGCAAAAACGAGCGACAATATCTTCGTTTCTCTTTTCTTTAACACTTTGTTTTTAGTCTCGGCCATTTTTCCCTGAATACATATATTACAACAGTCAGTTTTTAATGAGGGGGGTAAATTTCATTTTCCTTACATTTACTACTTTTAGCAGTTTTTTGATATCTACAACAGTTACAGTGTCCCAAGACTATGCCACGGATTAATATCATATTTCGCAGTCTCGGAGGAATTAATATCTTTTTAAATAATACAAACAGCCCATTCTTACTATATTAAATATAGTACCATTTGGGTAGATCAACTTTGATGTTTTGTGGCCAAAATTCATGTGGACCCCGGAAGCCGTAGCTGCCCTTACTGAAAAGATGTTTTGTTTAAAAGTGGGGATATATAATGCCCCTTTCAAAATGCTTTCGCAAATTTGACCTTTACTATTTTTCAAATATACACGCGCGTCTCCGCGTTTTTGTACTAAGCCAGTGGATTGACTTCCATCAGCCAATTCCACGAAGTGATTCTCAGGTTGAAAATTGGGGTCCGAACTGATAAATTTAGTTTTATCGTTGACGACATGTTGAGTGGCCCCGCAATCAACGAGCAAATGTTCTTTATGTGCTAAAGAATCATATCCAGCAGAAAAGAAATATGTCTTTTTTCTTTGGGGGGAATATTTAACATTTTGACAAAAGTCTTTCTTATTCCTGCAATCATAGGACATATGGCCCTTTTTCTGACAAACATAACAAATAATATTTGTTTTTGTTGGCGATTTCTTAGGTTTGCCCTGATAATTTTGGTAGTTGGTATATCTAGTTGATCTGCCCTCATAGCGAGGGTTGATTTTACCCTTTTTGAATTGGGTCTTTAGTTGTATAGTTCTATTTTCTGGTTCCCCAGAGTACATACTTTCTGTTTCCTCATAACTACGAAGACTGACTTTGAATTCCGTAAACGTCATAGTCTTATCCCTTTGGGTTATTACTGTTGCAAAGGGTTTAAAATTTGAAGGCAGACCCTTCAATACCATAGCGATCAACAATCCATCGCTTACAATCTCCCTGGCCTCCCTTAATGAGCTAGCAATGCTCTCTGTTTGGATTATGTAATCAGTAATTGAGTTCGCTTCGTATGATTTGAAGGAAATGGAGGGGTTGGGGTAACAAGAAACAAAAGATTCCCAAGAAACTGAAGGTGTAACAAAATAAAATTGTGGGCCATTTTGGTTACCCCCTTTCCCTCTACTATTGTATAGGACCTCCGACTGTCTTTCGATCTTTTCAGGGATCGAAAGCAAGTCGATTGGTTCCTCTAAGATGGGAGTGGGTGTCCTTAGTGTGGAGTTGGTGACAAAATTAGGGTTTCTCTGTGGGTGGGGTGGGTTGGCTTAACTAGAAAAATTCGACTTTCCAGGACTAAATGTACTAGGGTAAGATGGATGGTTTTATAAAAAACTGGGGTTTGGGGTCCTTGATATGTCCTATGTGAAAAAATTGGGGTTATGATCATTCAGCCACCTAACTAGAAGGATCTATGGTGTATGCAGTTTTTAGGTTTTGCCTTTGTTTTTTTCCTATTTTATAGACTTTGGTTGTCTATCTAGGGGTGGGGCCCCGAACAGGCGGCCCGTCAGTGGTGGCCATGAAGTAGGGCAGGAAACAATGTTTCTACTCCTGCCCCCGTTCTCACACACAAGCTTGCAGCGTTTATCCACCTTTCGTTGAATGTCATGGGTTCAAGCATCCTCCTATCGCACCTAATCTTTACCCCAAGCTGATGCTTGAAATAACAGATCAGATCCTGACAGGAGAATTCCCCGTCCTCATGCAATCCCTTGTTTCGCGTCGACCATATCACCATTCTAGCTACGGCTAGTATAGCGAAAAACACCTTTCGTTTTTCTCCGGTGAACGGTGGACTGACATTATCCACGACGTAACCCACGTCGAGCGGCACCCACTGATTGGGTGCGATACGGGCCGTAACCTCGTTCACGTACTCCCAAAACGAACGAACCCCGACACAGTGGTAGAAGGCGTGCTCAGCCGTTTCTTCTAAACCACTGTCGCAACGGGTGCATGATGGAAATCTGCGGCGTTCGCTTTGTATTGCACGCTTGCGAGCGGCAACGCATTCCGAGGGAGTCGCCAGGTGAGTGAGAACTCGGAGTTGTTCATGAACCCAGCACCTGACGCCCAATTCCACTGCGAGCGGACCTCCTCCAACGACGAGCCGTGCCGTTCCACGAGCGGATCAGAGGCGGACCCCTCCACTATTGCTCGATACAGTGCCCTTCGAGGCCATAAGGCGTCACTAGACTCAGGTAGTCTTCGAAGGGCGTCACGACACTCAACTAGAAACCGCTCGTTCCGTCGAATTTTACGGGGCCGCAGCTTCAAGTCCGGGAAGGTGACCCAGATTCGCAACGACCAAGCGGTTTCGGTGTGCAACGATCGATTCAGAAATGCCAACCTCTCAGCATCTCGATGAGCCGCCAAGTTGGGCATCCCCAAACCTCCATTACAAGGCCGCTGGAAACAAACCTCCCTGCGTACCATTGGCCGGCGCCCTCTCCACAAAAAGCGGAAAAGGGCCCGTTCTATCGCCAATAACCGAGCCGCAGGAAGAGGAAGTACAGATAACCGGTAAAGGACCAGGGGAAAGATGTACGTAGCACAAACCTCCGCCCTGCCCTTTAAGGACAACCTCCTTGGAAGCCATTTTCGGATCCGAGCTTCCACCTTTGTCTGTACTTCCGACCAATTTTTCTCGATCTGGAGATCCGGCCCGAACCACACGCCCAGGATTTTAACGGGACCGTCACTCCAGCGGAAGGGACCGAGCAGGGTATCGGATCCTGCCCAGGCACCCAACCGCAGCCCTTCGCTCTTATTTAAATTGATCTTTGCTCCAGTGATTCGTTCGTACCTTGCAAGCGCCTGCTTCACCGCTTCTATGTCCGAATCGCATGACACGAACACGGTGATATCATCGGCGTACGCGGATACCTTGGCTTTCACGCAGCCAGTAACAGCAATTCCGCGCAGAACCGGACATGCCTCCCCATCTCTAAGCCTACGGAGTAAGGGCTCCAAAGCGAGGACATAGAGAAGAGGAGACAGGGGGCAACCCTGTCGCACAGAACGCTCAATCGGAAAGACAGCCGAGCGCTTCCCATTTACTTGTACCACCGCCGTAGGGGATTGGTACAGCATCTTTATCCATTTGCGGAACTCCGGTTTGAATCCGGCGGTCTCCAAAACAGTCTCCAGGAACCGGTGGTCCACCCTGTCGAATGCCTTGGACTGATCTAAATTGATCAGCGCGGCACATTTGTCGTCTTTTATCCCCTCTAGGATCATGCGAACCAGATGCAAATTGTTTTGGATCGATCTTCCTTTCACAGCGTAGTTCTGTTCCAGTCCGATCAGATCACCGATAACATTCCGCAAACGGTTCGCTAAGACCCGGGCCAAAATCTTTAACTCTGTGTTTAGCAGAGTTATGGGCCTGTAATCATCTAAGCCCTCCCAAACATTCCTGCCACCTTTCTTCAGCAATGTGATCACACCCTTGGTAATACGCTTTGGGATTGCTCCCAAAGCAAACCAATTGTTGAACACATCCGTCAGAATAGGGACAAAAATGTGCGACAACCTCAAGTACAATTCGTAGGGTAAACCGTCCAGTCCCGGAGCTTTGTTGAGGCCGACCTGCTTCAACGCATTACGGACTTCAGAGTCTGTAATCCTCCCCTCAAAACCAGCTGCTTTCGCCTCCCTAAGGTGGGGAAAGTCGGCTAAATAGTTGTGGAACCCCTGCACCGGGAGGTTCGGCAACCTGGTAAATCGTTCCTGGAAATGCCCTCGGAAGGCTTCCCGCATCTTACGACCTGCACGAAGGCTGTCCCCCTCCGGGGTTACAACCTTGTCAATATATCGTTCCGGAAACCTTCTGAACTCTTCCTGACGCAATCCTGCGTCCAATTTCACGGCCTTGTTGGACACTCTGTTTAGCCTAGATCTAACTACACAACCCTGATAGCGTTCGCTAGCCTCACGCTCAAGGTCCCCTCTAGCTAGGTCTAAGGCTAGGGGATCCCCCCCCCCATCCACCGCCCGGGAAATTCTATCTTCTATGGCCTTCACTCTCGCTGCCTTATCTAGGGCAAGCCGTTGGCAATATTTGATAGTGAAGTCCCTAATCCTAAACTTAAGGTCAGCCCACCATCTATTCCCACTAACGCCCGCTGAATAAGTAAAACCAGCCTCTCACGGTAGTCACGTACCCCCAGCACTGAGGTATTTAACTTCCAGTAAGAGACCAGCCTAGGCCTATCGCTTAAGCGAAGAGTGACAGTAAGCAATTTATGGTCACTCTTCGCATATAAGTGGAACACAGGACAATCTAAAAAGTCAACATCGGCTCTTCTAACTAACACTCTGTCCAAGTAGGTTTTAATTGGAGCAGAGGGCGAGCTATTCGTCCATGTCCACATCTCCCGCCCTGGGTGTGTTTCGCGAAACCTGTCGACCAGATCGAACTCGGCCATTAGATCGCGCAGGCTGCTATCACACCTCGCCGACCCACTAGCTCCCCGTCCCGTCCGGTCTAACTTGGGATCAAGGATCGCATTCCAATCTCCCATTAAAACTGTCCGCCCCGAATACGTCATGTACGACCCAAACTGCCGAAAAAAGGACCTCCTCTCAGCGGCGATATTAGGCGCATAAACTGCGAGCACTCGGAACTTGTAGCTTGATACGGCAATATCGGCCACAATCAGCCTACCACCAGCGCCAGCATAAACAACGTCAGTCACCGCCCCCAGACTGCTTTTTACTAGCAGTGACACACCCCGACTGCTTGAATCACCGAATGCTGAATAGACCTCATAAAAATGATTACCACCCAGCACCCGGCCATCCACGCTTGAAACAAAGTGTGTCTACTACACCGCGGCAACAACCACTCCAAGAGCATTGAGTTCTTCCCTCAAACGACTAGCGCTTGAAGGGTCCCTCAAGCCCCTTGCATTTATACTGGCAAGAAGAAGAGACATTGTTACTTACCTTTAGTCAGTGTCCAGCACTGGCAGGAAATCCTCCCGGGTGAGGATGCCGACGGCTTGGCCAAGACTGTCGATACCCAAATCTTTGGTGACGGTATCCGTCCTGGCGATTCCTCCGACATCATGTGGATGCTTAATTTTTATGGCCCTGTATAAAGAAGGGTGAATAAAAATTGGGGCCCTTCCCTTACATTTGGTTTTTAGACTTTTCAATGAGGGATGCACCATTTTCACTAGTACCACACCCGGGAAGGCGCTCTCGGCTGCGGTGATTGTGCGCCACACACCTAAAGCACGATTTTTTGGTTCCCGGATGAAGTTTGTTACCAGGGGTGCATCCCTAAAGTTTAGAGGATTATTGACTGCTTTCCCATCCACGGAGTTGAGTTTCCAGAGTGGAGCCCATGCTCTTTTTTGTTGTGAGCTTAGGTACCTATCTACCTGATCGGGCTCCACTCTGCAAATGTTTTCGGGATAAAGCTCCCTTTTCTTACTCCGTGGATGGGTCTGTTTTTTGGTTTCTTCTTCCTCGGCATTTTCTTCCTCTGCCTTGTCTTCTTGTTGATGTCGCTGCTGCTGCTGCTCTCGTTATTGGTGCTGCTACTGCTGCTTCATCATTTTCAGGTGCTGCTGTTGCTGCTGCTGTTGGTGATGCTGCTGCTTCTTTTGATACTGGTTTTAGGGGGCAGTCTCTGGATACGTGGCCCCTTTGCCGGCAATTCCAGCAGTGAGGCCTGCGGCCCTCCACCACTATGGTCATCGTTCTGAGCCCGAAGGAGATGCTATCTGGGATGGTATCGAAGCCTTCTCGCTTCAGGCTCATCAGAAAGGCGAACTCTCCTACCCTTACTCCTCTTTCTGAGGTGGTGCAGGAAGCGACGACTTCTCCGTAGTTGCTGAGTATCGCCATTAGACACTCAGCAGTTACCATTGCGGGGACGTTAAACAGGGTCACTCGAGTTCGCCTTTTCCCTTTGTACTCGGGTTGCATTTTGCAACCTTTATGGTGGAGGTTCTTTGATGATAACCTCACTGCTTCGGCCTCGTTTGGGAGGAGGACATCCCACGTAGCAAATGATATTTTTACGACGTGTTGTGCTGGTATTTTATTTCCCAGCAGGATGTCCAGGACTCTGTCCCTCCTGACGCCGATGAGTTTCCTGGAGGCCGCTTCTGTGGTGATAAAGGACAGGATCCTCGGCTCCAGGTCTTCAGCTCCTTGTGGAAGGGATTTGATGGTATTTCCCTCCACTAGGTCTTTATATTTGTTGGCCCAATTGGCTTTGTGGAGCTCCGGATCCTGTTCTTGGAAGTTGTCTTCCTGAGGCGGTCTCCAGTAAGATTTTTCTGCCGGTTCAGGGGCTTTTGCTGGTGTTGGTTTTTTGAGTGGAGGCAGCAGCTCTCGAAGGGTTTCTGGGAGTTTCGGCCATTCATAGAGGTTTCCCGATGTTCCGGCCACTGCTGGTTCGGGGAGCAGGGTTTTTCTTTTCCCCTTTTTCTTTTTTCCCTTCGAGAGGGCTGTCTCCTCTGGTGATGTGTTTTGTTTTGGTTTTGGGGTGAGTGCGGCCTCTTTCCGGGCTGGACCAGCATCACACTCCCCCTCTGGTTTTGGGATTGTTTCCGTTGAGGTGATTTCTGGGCTAGTTCCTTTTTCGGATTTGGTCCCTTCTGGGTCCGACGCGACCTCGGCTGGCCCGTCGACTTCCATTTAAAAGGAGTTGAAAAATGGAAGGAGGGAAAAATAAAACTTAAGAAGAACTCGCCCAGCCTGGGCAGAGTTCCGAGTAGAAAATCCCCAGGTGGGGGGAAAAAGAAAGGTAAAATCCAAGTGGCAAAAAAGAAGGGACACGGGTGACAGAAAGGAGGTAAGAAAGAAGAGTATAAGAAAAAAGACTGCCAGTAGACAGGGGGAAGTAAGAATATTCCTGACCTGCAAAAGGTTGGGTAAGGAATAAGTCCTTAACCAAACACTTTTACAGGCCTAGTAGCACGTTCAATTGGGGAAAAGACAAAAACAAACTCTCTCCAAGGAACGCCAACAAGGTAGGAGACGAAAAAATCCAAGTGTCAATGACCTAAGCTCAGAATGGGGTCTCTATTAATACAGCAGAAGCAGCAGCAGCAGTGCCAGTGATTGGACAATATAAATCTTTCTCGGGTCACGTTGTAGTTGACGAGTCTATATTTAGGAGTAGGCATCTATCACCCGCCTTATATCTACAAAAATTGCAACACCCCCCCCCCTTTTTTATATAAGGAGGGACTATTCCATTCAACAATATTAAATCCCTCCATTGAGGAAATTTACAATCGATTACAATCGACAATCTTTCCATTCAGAATTTCCCCCTCTCTGTTTTGTTTGAAGCAGGGTGTGGGCGCGACTAGCTGTGACTAGCACTAGTCTGTGTTTTTTGACTTTCGTTTTGCTAATTTTTATTCTTTTTAGCATTTTTTCAGTTTTTTTCTGGCCTGTTCCAACAAGAGGATTCTTATTTTGACAAAACACAAGACCGGTGGAAGCTTTCAACATCATCTCCAATAAACACCAGCAACATTTCCCAGGGCTGGTGTAACTGACCTTAGCTCTGGGCATTTAAAAAAAAAAGAAAATACAAAACTAATTTACTGACAACAAAAACTAAAAGGTAAGGGGATTTTCCCTTTTTTCACTCTGCCTTATGGCCGAACCGGATCCCGGCTCGGCCATGAAGGCCTTATTCAAGTCCCCCGATAAAGGGGGCACAAAAAGTAAATCTGGGAGTAAGAGCTCTTCCCCAGTAAAGCAAACACAAAGTGGTAGTAAAAACTCCACCCCAGAGAAAAATAAACAAGAAAAGCAAAAATCACCTGTTAAGACAAGTGGGGGCTCTCCGAAAAATGTGTGGAGTGCACCTCCAAAACTACGTGTCGATGTGGAAGGGCTGATCCAGCGGGCAAAGGCCATCTTCTCCGATGTAAAGGAGAAGGGGATTATGTTCAATTTGGAACAGCTGAAGCAAGACACACAAAAAAGAACAGTGTCAGTCTTCTTGACAGACAAAAAGACCAAAAAAAGCGTCAGATCTGGCAAAGACTTGGTAAAGAAAGCACTTACCAGCCTGGGCATTAAGTATCAGCGGATTATCGCTGGTGATTATTTTCCTTTATGGGATGTGCTGCTGCCGACTGAGGAAGATGCGGTCGCCCTAACTAAGAAAAATCACGAGACTGGGGATTATTTCGTGAGAGTTGAATACTTAAGGCGATGAAGGACCACGGTAGCTGTGCAAGAGGTGCCTTATTATCTTCTTGAAGATAATATAGCTGCCTTTATGATGGAGTTCGGCGAAATCGTCAACGTCGATCTCGATAATGAGCACAGGGTATGGAGCTTCGAGCTTATGCTCTCAACAGAAGCTTTCCACGCAGTACCCAACTGGTTGGTCATAGAAGGCCGTCGCTTCCCTGTTATTGTTACAGGGAGGAAACCCGTATGTTGGCGATGCGGTGAAACTGGTCACCTTGCCGCAAAGTGCCCGGGAAAAAAGGCTCCCGTTTCGGCGCCTTCGAAAAACCAAAGTTCCCTCTCACCATCCGTGACGAAGGAAAAAATGGTGGCTCACGTAGCCCCGCCCGCCGTGGTTCCATCTACCTCTGCGACTCCTTCAGTGAAACCCACAGAAGAGTCAAAGGGGGATTGGGTCACGATCGGTAAAGGTGGGAGGAAGGGCCAACCAGAAGCACCTCAATCTCCCGTGGAACCCCAGGTAGACACTAACAGGGTAGGAGAGACCCCACAGTCATATGCTACCCAGACTAAGGTCACTTGCTCCAGTCCTGGGAAAGAGAAGTTCGACAAGCTTCTCAAGTTGAAGGCGGAGTTAGACCGGGCCAGGCACGAGAAAGAAGGGACCACATCCACACAGAAGCAGCGTCCCCTTTCCACCCCTCATTTTTCACCGAAACCTCAAAGTCTAAAATACCACCCCCTAAATTGACTGTGCTGGGGCATAAGGGAGCCCAGTCCTCCCCACAAACATCTAAATCAGCCCCCACAAGTCCAAAGAAGCCCTCTCCCAAACCGTCACCAAAACCCACCCCGGTAAAATCAACCCCCAAATCATCTCCAAGCCATCACCATCGGGGGGGGGGGAAGGATGCAGACAGCAAGCGGCAGCGCAGCTCCTCATTTGGGAGCTCTGAGGACGAGCTGCCCAACTTCAAGAAAAGAGCACCACATGGGAGGGGGAGAGATATTTGTAAGGTGGAGGGGGACATCCTGGAGAAGGCGATAAGTCTCCCAAAAAAATTTAAAAAAAAACTAGAAGTCCTCCTCAACTTCAAAAAAGTGGACGGCCGGGATGTGGAGGATCCCAACAAATTTCCGGGCGCCAGGATCGTAAGCTTCATACGATCGGGTCCGAGGGCCGTACCAATCAACAATATGATGCAGGAGGCTGTAGAGGCCTTCGGCCCGATCGTATTTTTAATGACTGAAGCAGAGATGGGCTGCGAGGCTGGGAGGGTCCCTATTACTGTGCACCCCTCCCTATATAGGGCCTTAAAACTCACATACCCCGAGGACATCGGCGGTATACTGTATGAGGGTGTGGTCACGCAGACGCTAGGCTTCGCCCCATTGAGTCATGCAGTCGGTGTTCTGACCCCAGACCATTTTAGTCCAAGACCCCAACACCAGTAAAATCTCAATCATGGGTTTGAAGTTGGTAAGTGTGAATGCTCGCGGCCTTGGGTCGCCTTCGAAAAGGAAACACCTTCTTGAGCGTCTTAAGTGTCGCGAGGTGGATATATGTTGCTTACAAGAGACTCGCTTTGATTCTAACTTCCGTGAAAATATTCTGTCAGAGGTTTACGAACCTTTTCCAGCATGTTTTGATGGTCGTTCTCGGGGTGTCTCTTGGCTGTTTAGCAGAGATCTGCATGCGTCATGTTCTCGTTTTTTCAGATCCGGCGGGAAGACTTTGCGTGGTGGATGCTACCATACAAGGAAGGGCGTTCCGGTTCATTGGGGTTTATGGGCCTAATGCGACTAGTGAGCTTCCTGACTTTTTTCGGCGCATCGAGCCGTACGTGACGTCATCTAGACGGGTAGTTTTGACGGGTGATTGGAACGCCGTCCTTGATCCCAGGGTAGACCGGGGGGAAGGGAATAGGGCCACTAACAATCTCGATGCAAAACACTTCCGGGATTTCGTCGAGAGATTTGATCTCGTCGATAAACACCGTGAAGAGCATCCAGACAAATTAGAGTGGACTTGGACCGGTAGGGGCGCCTCTGGTCGACAGTTGTCTAGTTACATCGACAGAGTGTTGGTTAGGCGAGCCGACCTAGATTTTATAGTGTCCAAGTTTCGAATCTATAGAAGGCTCTGATCATAGAATGATCTATGTCGAGCTGAATTTAGATAGAATTAAGGTTAGGAGGTCTGGCTATTGGAAATTAAATGCTTCTTTGTTAGATGACAAAGAATTCATTAGCCAGCTAGAACTAACAGTTAAGAGGGAATTGACGGGAGCTGTAATTGGAAATGGGTGGTGGCGTAGACTTACGGTTAGAATTAGATCCTTTGCTGCCGACTACAGTAGAAGGCTCAAGCTAGATAGACTAGCGGAGCAAAGGTTGTTAGAAGATAGAATAGATAGGGCCGTGCGGGAGGGAGATAGCATAGCTACTAATATAGCTAAGGCTGAGCTGGCTTTATCAAATAACAAAGAGTATCAAGCTCAGGTAGTTAGGGCTAGATTAAAAAGAATGTCTTGTGAGGCGGCGAATATGGCTCGTGAACTGCGAGCGGAAGAGCTAAGGGCCGCCAATCAAAGGCACATCGCGAGTGTCACGTCACCGGACGGATATCGGCGAACTACAAACAAAGACATTTGTAAGGAATTCCGTGATTACTACCAGAAGCTTTTCACTAGGGAGCCCGGGCTGAGTTCTGCTCAGTTCGACGCCTATCTTGCCGACTTTCCTCGCCTTGAGGAGACGGAAGCGGCTGGGTGTGAGGGGCGCATCACGGAAGGTGAAGTTCAGCAGGCGCTGAAGTCGGTCGGGTTGGAAAAGACCCCCGGGATCGATGGTCTGCCCTACGAAGTTTACTTGAGGCTGTCGCCCATGTTTGTCCCCTTGCTGACAACTATCTACAACAACTGGATGAGGCAGGGGTCTATTCCCCGACGCTTCACCCAAGGCGTTGTGAAGTTGCTTCGTAAGAACAAACATGGTGGGGATGGGATTAGCAACTTTCGCCCTTTGACGATGTTAAACACAGACTTGAAGATTTTGGCGAAGATCTTGGCAGATCGTTTGCAGACTGCCCTGCCTAGTCTGATAGCCCCTGAACAGTCTTGTGCTGTGAAGGGCAGGACTATTCAGGACAGTCTTCATACGATTCGCACGATCGTAGAAAAAGTCGACAAAGCCGCGCTGATCAATTTAGATCAGTCCAAGGCCTTCGATAGGGTTGACCATGGTTTTCTGGAGGCTGTTCTGTCTGCGGCCGGTTTCGGAGTTACTTTTCGCGGCTGGATTCGCCTACTGTATGCGTCCCCCGGAGTCATGGTGGAGGTGAATGGGGTAAGATCGAAACCCTTCTCATTGTCTCAATCGATTCGTCAAGGTTGTCCGCTGTCGCCCCTGCTCTACATTCTTGCTTTGGAGCCCTTCCTCTGCAAGTTACGGGCAAACCCGGTCCTACGCGGAGTCACTCTGACTGGGGCTGTTAACACAGCCAAATATACCGCCTATGCTGATGACGTTACAATTTTTGTAACGAGTAGGGCCGAAGCCGAGCAAGTCAGCATAGAAATCGGAAGGTGTGAAATGGTAACAGGGGCCAGGATTAACCGAGACAAGTCGGTAGGTCTTCGGTTGGGTGCGTGGAAGGGTTGTGCTCTTCCCGGCCCCTTCAGTTGGACGGACGGGCCGTGCAAGATACTCGGTGTCTGGTTCGGTCCTGATCTCCAGCTGGAGAAAAACTGGTTGGAAATTCTGCAAAAGGTCGTGGCCTCTATCGGCTTATGGTCACGGAGGAGACTCTCCTTAAAGGGAAGGGCAGGGGTGTGCTGCACGTACATCTACCCCCTTATCGTTTACCGTTTATCAGTTCTTCCTATCCCGTCCACAGATCTAATTAAATTAGAAATGGCCCTGTTCCAGTTTATCTGGGGCACGCGAGCTCCTATGGTGCGTCGCGATATCTGTTGCCTGCATCCTTCTGAGGGCGGCCTAGGAGTACCGAACGTTGAGAGAAGCGTCATACGTTACGTCTCAGTTTCCTAGGTCGGGCGATTTCAGAACACGATGAATCCGGTGACTTCTGGAAAGAAGATGCCAAGAAGGCTCTGAGAAGCGTGCATTCAGAGAATGGGGAGGCCTACAGGTTACCCAGGCTTGAATGCTCCTTCTATCGCGAGTGTCGGCATGCCCTTAAAGTTCTTTCGAGGTTACAGTTAGGCCTCACTGATGACCGGCCGCCGTCACGCAAGGCATTATATCAAATGTTAGTGCGGGGGGTCGTTCAAGATGATCTGATTGGAAAGCTAGGTTTGACGAAGGCGGAGGGTCGCTTACTGTGGCCTTGGGCTCCCGGGCTGAGGAGTCTCAATAACGACGAAGCTTCACTCACCTGGCTGGTGATTCGGGGCGCGCTTTGGGTCGGCAAGAGGCTGAAAAAAGCGGGTCTGGCAACTCCGCCAGTTTGCGTCAGGTGTAAGGGGGAGGAGGAGTCGCTCGAGCACGCCTTCTTCACCTGCCCTGTTGTAAAACCGCTTTTGAAGCTCCCTGAAGGCTTCATGGTTCGCATGCAGGACGGAAAGCCCTTTACCCTTGATGTCAGGTCTGTATTAAATAATGTGGTAACGTCGCTTGACAGAAATAGACTTTATGTTTTACTCTGCATACTCGGCGTAATGAGAGTCGTGATTTGGACGACACGAAAGGAGGAGCATTATGGGGGCGAGTCTTTTACATCTCAGGCCCTGCTTGCCTTTTACAAGCACCAAATTAAAGTAAAAATTCGGTCTGAGAAGAAAAGACTCTCTTCGTTGGTGTTCGGCGAAAGGTGGGTGAAGTTGTCGCGGCTGTGTTGTGTGAAAGGTGCCAACCTTGAATTTATGCTGGAGACTGCTGGTACCTAAAAAGAATATTGGGTACTTGGAAAAAATAAGGTCAACCCATCCCAGGTAAGTGAGAATAAGTTTTTGAATATTTTGTTCAACTATTATTTAATTTAGCCAGAGAATGTAAGAGCATTTGCCTTTTTCGTTTTTTTAGTCCCTGTGAATTTTTCGTTTTATTATTTCCCCATCCCCTCCCCATTAGATGACAGAACTACAAGATCGCCGGCTGCTTAAGGAGAATTTTTATTTCTAATTTTAATTTTATTTTGTCTTTCGTTTTACTCCTCGAAGCTTTTTTTTCGACCGGCGAACTAGTTTTTCTGCCATAATAGCTAGGTGAGGGGGGTCATACTAATCATTTTATTTTTCATCAATATTTTTTTACGTTTTCATGCTATTGGGGATTTTATTTTTGTTGTAAATAAATTTCAATTCCCCCCTCCCTCACAAACGTGTAAATATGGGAATAGATTTAGGATTTACATAGAGAATGTGAGACGTTTTGGTGATTGACGTGTGATTAGGCGTTGTGGTAAATGGAATATTGTCGAATGAATATGGTCACGGATGAGTCTAGTTAAGTTAAAATGTAGGAATAGAGATGACCACCACTTTCCCCACCCCTAAACTCGGCCCTGTGCCATATTTGTGTAATTTTCGCACAATAAATACCTATATCTACAAAAATTGCAACAAAATTGATGTAAGGGAGTGAACCCGGTCTAAAAAATAGGAGTTATGTCCCTTATTGAGCCATCCTATATCTATACATATATAAAGGGTAGTCTGTGTGCATGTATGTGTCGAGGAAACTACGGAAATAAAACAATTAACGACAAAATAAGTATATATACACATTCACTGTTACCAGATCTTCCCATTCGTCATGATAATTATAAAGATTTGATCTATATCAAGACACTTAAAATTAAAATTACAATAAGATAACATTAGGATCCAGCTTCAGTCATTGGCGTTTCTAGCTAACTCCAGTCATTTTTCAATTTACCTTTTAAACAAATTAAAAATTCTCTTTAATAAAATAAGTTTCAATTTTTTTTGCGTTTAATATTCTAGATAGGAAACATTCTTTTCAGAATCGGTCCACTTTTTAATTTTAAAAATAATATACAATTATTTTGAAATTCGATCGTCTCTGCTTATTTATTTACTAAATCTTACACAATACAAAAAAAATTAAAGAATTATTTTTAATTTAAATACTGATGTTTTATTTTAATGCAATTATATATATATATATATATATATATATATATATATATATATATATATATATATATATATATATATAAGTTAAAAGAAAGGAAATGAATCCGACAATATGAGTAAGAAATGTTTTCATTCCACCTTTCTTACTTATATATATATATATATATATATATATATTATATATATATATATATATATATATATATATATATTATTAGATTAAAATATTTTAAATTTGTACATTTTAATTATGCCATCATATTTTGCTAACAGATGACAATTAGTGGTTGCTGGCTAATTACGACAAATAGATGTTTATGTGTAATTTTCTTCTCAAATGAAAACACAACAGGAAAAAAATTATGTAAATATTTTTTTGATATTTAAAATTTGTACATTTTAATTACGCTGTCATATTTCACTAACAGACGACAATTTATGATTGTTCGTTACTTTTGTGTATGTGATTTTCATTTCTAATGAAAGCATATCTAACATAAACATTTTCCGTAAATATTTTTGTCTGGATATTTTCAGTAGCTTTAAAACAATCAGATATTCCACGAACATAAATATTTTTCAATATTTTTAATTGAGACAATTTTAATTAACTATTTTCAATAATAAGTTTAAATTATAAATACATGCATTTTGTTTTTATGTGTGTATTTATAAATGGATTTAGAACTATAACAAAGCTATAAGGATGCAGCAAACACAAAAATGAATTCATTATTCATCAATCACTACAAATTCACTTATTACTAAAAGTAAAACAAAAATACCTGGAAAAAAATCATCTATTGGAAATTCCTCTTCAGAGGCCAGAAAAAAAAAAAAAAAAAAAAAAAAAAAAAAAACGAGCAGAAGAAACAGAATGTTCAACAGGTACGTTTGCTGACTAACAGAAATAGAAATACTACTGCAAGACAACTTGAAACTGCGGATATTCAACAGGCCCGGTTGCTTGCTAATAGGATTCAAACTGCTGCTGCAAGAGAAAAATTCGGAGAAATGCTGATCAAACATACCATTATATTGACAAAGCTCCTACAAGAGCAACAAGAAATATTCATTAGTTTAAGGAAGCTTTTTCTTACAATCCCCAAAAAGATCACAAAAATGATCCTAAAGTAATAATTGGGCAAATGAAAAAAGAATGTAAGGAGTGGCCTGTAGACTCATCTGGTTTATGTTGCTTAGGAGGCAAAATCAATCTACCAACAATACAAAATCCAGAATTCCTCAAGTATCTTTTATTGTAGAATAAATAATGCAAAACACTTCAGAAGAAGAAATCTTCTGAAATACAATTCTGCTTTTCAGATGACATCTTTTGAAGCCGATAAGAATATGACAGATTTTGGATTCATAACAACATATAAAATCCATGGGCAATGTTATTTCTTATTCTAGGTGGAAATAGCGAAACCAAAATCTCACACGTGTAGACAGTAAGGAATAAAAGCAGGAGCTGACGAATTCTTGACCTCCATCTAGATAAGCAGATCAAAGGAAATGCAAAAAGACAGGGACTGGCATGATAGGAGGGATACGCGCTAAAACACATGAGACCAATAACGTCAAGATTCATGCACAAACTTACAAAAAAG
This sequence comes from Doryteuthis pealeii, assembly GCA_023376005.1. Taxonomy (NCBI): domain Eukaryota; kingdom Metazoa; phylum Mollusca; class Cephalopoda; order Myopsida; family Loliginidae; genus Doryteuthis; species Doryteuthis pealeii. The sequence continues at coordinate 9,540 of JALAJA010000376.1, read as the reverse complement.
CACGGGAAATTAAGAAGGTCCTACCCACTACAGACAGAAGATACGTGCATGTATAAATGAAGGGACATTCACAGTATTTCTTAAACAGGCGCGTTGTCTTGATGAAGGGTGACTAACATGCTGCCTGGAAACCAGTGGTAACAATGGCACCTTAAATGTATTGTACACTATAATGAATAAATAAAATATATATTGAATGGGTTTATTTCATATATATTCATGTATGCTGTGTGTATATATAGATCAAAACATACGTAAAAATAAAACTACAAGAGTTGAACTTTCATAAGGTTTTTACTAAATGGTTCTATCATTTGTACATAAACAACAAAAAAGTAAATATAATTGACTAGAATTTTTTTCCACAGTGACATTGTTAAAATCTTAAAATTCAACATTCAGAGGCTTTATACAAATTAGCCTTCTTTCTCTTTGGAATTTGCATCACCCCTATCTTTCTGGAACCCCTATCTCACCTAGAACCCCCTAGAAACTGTACAGCGACGTGCAACCAAACGAATACCCTCCATCAGGCATCTGCCATATTCTGAACGTCTTGCTGCCCTGGGAATGGATTCGTTGAAACTCTGGCGTCTGGCATCTGACATGATAAACGCTCATAAGGTCATTAATAATCTTAACAACAGCAACTTTGTGCACCTTTTTGATCTCCATGTTTCTAACACCTGTGGGCATGCCTACAAAGTCAGAAAACAGCATAGCTCACATGACTTTCAGAAATATTTTTTCATGCTTAGAGTTGTAGGCTGCCGAAAACTGCATCTTTCAAAGCCTCCATGCTTCCTGTTCCGATACCCCCATCCTATGTACTATACATGAGACTTTGATGAGTTATGGTACACTGTACACAATAAATTTCATTATCATTATCATAATTCTGTGGTTTTCAAGATCTTTTTTCTTGGTTTAGCAAGAAAATTTGGTCAAATTTATTATTGAAAAATGCAAAACAGTTCCCTCCTTTCTTCTCCTCCTCCTGTTGCTTTCCTTTCTCTTCCCTCGTTCTTTCTTTTTTCTTTGCCTCCTTCTTCTCCCACTGAAACCTGTTCACTGAATGACTAGTTTCCTTCCAAGCTAGTGTCATTTATCCCTACCCACTTACCCACAATGCACTGCATTCTTCTATAAGGCAGCAGCTTTCCTCCCTTTTAGCAAGCACTCCCAGTTCCAGCACATTCGTAAGTACTTTTTGACCACATTAAATTGCATCTAGTAGTGAGATTCCAATTCTGAATCTGGGAAGTATGGAGTACCCATTCATTGTCTTTACATCAGGTCCACTCTGACCCAGAGTGGTAGTACCTGTTAGGGTACCATCTATGGGTTAAATAGATCAAAAATAAGTTTACAAAAATGTTTAAAAAATAATGAGTTTAAAAAAATTTATAATACCCAACAAGAATGAATAAAAAAATCTTCAGCATAAAATAACCCAACAAGGGTTGACATGCCATAAAATACACCCAACCAAACCAAATCAAATAATACTGTAGCGTTAGTTTTGTATTTGCATGGGAGAGTTGTCTGTCCGTTTAGTTTGCTGGTGCCCGCTAGGGGGGCCGTTTTATATTTAAGCGGCTGGTTCAAACGCTTCTCCCTCTTTTTCCTGATTCCTCGACCCACGAGACACATGGGGTAGACACGGTCTACTACTTCTCGTTGGGGCTTTTGGCCCCCCTTACATTACTGTAAGTCATTTATACAGCATGGACTATTCTTAGTCTCATGTCTGTACCTTTATGTATATCTTGTACCATTCATGAATGTGTGTTTATCTCTCTATATGTAACTTTGTTATACCTATGTATTATGTATCTTGTTATATCCATGTGCTTGTACCATATTAAATGTTTTGTCGGAGTCTTGTCGGAGTCTTGTATTCAAGTATATATAACTTTGAATTAATCTTACAACTGGTGACTACCCGAAGTGATGAACACGTTTTTTTTAAGGCTTTGGAACTTTAACCGTACTCGGGACTTACAACACGAACTTTTTTTTAAGAGAAAAAAACGGTGACCCCCTCAAAGAAATTATTTATTTTTTCTCCGACTGTTGATAGACACATTTTTTTTACAGCGCTGGATATCTTCTAAAAAAAAAAGCTTCAACACAGAAGTATTTTCCTCCATACTTCGAAGAGATAGTATCAGCCAGCAGCTAGGGGACAGTTATTACACCCCCCCCCCCTACTTGACGCGGCTACAATTCTGCGCGTGCGACAGATTCAGGCGACTACTGTAAATATACCACCAGAACGGCACACCATGACTGGAATGTCAACCACAGGGCTACTCAGCAAAATATTTTTTTGCGACCCCCGAACGGAAAACTAAAAGTACATCAGAAATGTTCATTTTCCGGATTCAATATACCGACATTTGAACACAACTGGACAGCGGTGAATTTCGAGTTTTTTATCCACACCACACAGAGAAACATTTGCTCCATATTTTTCCTCAAACTTTTGAAAATTGTACACTAGTACAGAAAATTTTTTTCTTACCAAAAGTTGATCCTGAAATATGGCTTGTAAAAATACTTTTAACTTTTGTTTCTTTTGAAACACCCTTTTAACAATCTCCGTCGTTTTTGGCATTTTGTACCTAATATTCTACCAGGAATTCTCGAAATTCCTGGCCAAAGTCGGACCCAAATGACCCGTAAAAGTACTTTGACTTGGCATTCTGTGCCTAACATTTTTTTCCAGGAGAAAAATTATTCCCAAAGGATAAAAACAGTCCTTATTTCAACTAAGGAATTTGGAAGAAACTCGCCACCCCCGAGGTGATTTTTAAAAAATTGTACCCAACCGCATGGAACTTTTTCACACCGGACTTAAACATGAAAATTATTTTGTTTGTATTTTTTTATTCATGCTTTTATTTTGTAGTTTGCTGGAATATGTATATGCAAATTTTATTTCTCTGTTTTTGGAACTTTGAACTTTGAACATTCGAGACTCTGTTCTTTTCCTTAAAGGAATACATTTTTTTTTGTTTGTCATGCCTTTCTGTAAATTTTTTGCCGAGCCAAAGAAATTTAGGGGGGAGTATTTGTAGCGTTAGTTTCGTATTTGCCTGGGAGAGTTGACTGCCTGTTTAGTTTGCTGGTGCCCGCTAGGGGGCCGTTTTATATTTAAGCGGCTGGTTCAAACGCTTCTCCCTCTTTTTCCTGGTTCCTCGACCCACGAGACACATGGGGTAGACACGGTCTACCCCTTCTCGTTGGGGCTTTTGGCCCCCCTTACATTACTGTAAGTCATTTATACAGCATGGACTATTCTTAGTACATGTCTGTACCTTTATGTATATCTTGTACCATTCATGAATGTGTGTTTATCTCTCTACATGTAACTTTGTTATACCTATGTATTATGTATCTTGTTATATCCATGTGCTTGTACCATATTAAATGTTTTGTCTGTCAACCTTTGTCGGAGTCTTGTATTCAAGTATATATAACTTTGAATTAACCTTACAATACTAATAATGTACATTTTTGTTGCGGGGTCGATAAGGATGTCGACCCCACAGACGTTTGAATAAGTGAAACGACTGGAGACAATGAAAGAGACAAAGGCAGAGGAATTGGATGGCAAAAGGTAATACGGTGGTCAAATTATTAGCGAGATTTGACAGGTAAATCGGCTAGTTGAGCGTTCCATGTTCGAGGTTGGTCACTCAACGTTCGGTCAGTCTTTCGTCGATCTGGGCGGATAGGTCGTCGGTTGTCGGATAGGCAGCTGGAATCCGGGATCGGGATAACAGTGAGTCTACGGGCGAGTTTGACGTCGTGGTCGGTCCCCTGAAAACAATGAAATTAACATTCGAACTGTTGTTTCTAGTTAGGGGCCGTCCCCGGACACCTTACCTGATAGTTTGTTTGTTGAAAAACTCTGGGGCAATTTTCCAAATCGGGGTTTGAAGGGATTTTTTTTACTTCCCAACTGGCTATTAAAAAACAAAAAAAAACGTGTAACACTATCGAAAATTAATAAAATAACATTGAATTTGGTATTTTTAGCAAGCCCCTAACGGGTCTAATGATGCCTGATAGTTTGCAAGTTTGAAAATTTTGGTTAACTTTAAAAATTTTGCTTAAATTCATATACTGAAAATCGAGCGTCAAAAACAAGCCAAAAAGCCTTCAAAACAGGGCATTTTTCAAGTTGATTTCAGGCACGTAAAAAAAAACTTAAAAACGCCCGGCGGACCCCTTAAAACAATGAAATTAACATTCCAACTGTTGTTTCTAGTTAGGGGCCGTCCCCGGACACCTTACCTGATAGTTTGTTTGTTGAAAAACTCTGGGGCAATTTTCCAAATCGGGGTTTGAAGGGGTTTTTTTACTTCCCAACTGGCTATTAAAAAACAAAAAAAACGTGTAACACTATCGAAAATTAATAAAATAACATTGAATTTGGTATTTTTAGCAAGCCCCTAACGGGTCTAATGATGCCTGATAGTTTGCAAGTTTGAAAATTTTGGTTAACTTTAAAAATTTTGCTTAAATTCATATACTGAAAATCGAGCGTCAAAAACAAGCCAAAAAGCCTTCAAAACAGGGCATTTTTCAAGTTGATTTCAGGCACGTAAAAAAAAAACTTAAAAACGCCCGGCGGACCCCTTAAAACAATGAAATTAACATTCCAACTGTTGTTTCTAGTTAGGGGCCGTCCCCGGACACCTTACCTGATAGTTTGTTTGTTGAAAAACTCTGGGGCAATTTTCCAAATCGGGGTTTGAAGGGATTTTTTTACTTCCCAACTGGCTATTAAAAAACAAAAAAAACGTGTAACACTATCGAAAATTAATAAAATAACATTGAATTTGGTATTTTTAGCAAGCCCCTAACGGGTCTAATGATGCCTGATAGTTTGCAAGTTTGAAAATTTTGGTTAACTTTAAAAATTTTGCTTAAATTCATATACTGAAAATCGAGCGTCAAAAACAAGCCAAAAAGCCTTCAAAACAGGGCATTTTTCAAGTTGATTTCAGGCACGTAAAAAAAAACTTAAAAACGCCCGGCGGACCCCTTAAAACAATGAAATTAACATTCCAACTGTTGTTTCTAGTTAGGGGCCGTCCCCGGACACCTTACCTGATAGTTTGTTTGTTGAAAAACTCTGGGGCAATTTTCCAAATCGGGGTTTGAAGGGATTTTTTTACTTCCCAACTGGCTATTAAAAAACAAAAAAAACCGTGTAACACTATCGAAAATTAATAAAATAACATTGAATTTGGTATTTTTAGCAAGCCCCTAACGGGTCTAATGATGCCTGATAGTTTGCAAGTTTGAAAATTTTGGTTAACTTTAAAAATTTTGCTTAAATTCATATACTGAAAATCGAGCGTCAAAAACAAGCCAAAAAGCCTTCAAAACAGGGCATTTTTCAAGTTGATTTCAGGCACGTAAAAAAAAACTTAAAAACGCCCGGCGGACCCCTTAAAACAATGAAATTAACATTCCAACTGTTGTTTCTAGTTAGGGGCCGTCCCCGGACACCTTACCTGATAGTTTGTTTGTTGAAAAACTCTGGGGCAATTTTCCAAATCGGGGTTTGAAGGGATTTTTTTTACTTCCCAACTGGCTATTAAAAAACAAAAAAACGTGTAACACTATCGAAAATTAATAAAATAACATTGAATTTGGTATTTTTAGCAAGCCCCTAACGGGTCTAATGATGCCTGATAGTTTGCAAGTTTGAAAATTTTGGTTAACTTTAAAAATTTTGCTTAAATTCATATACTGAAAATCGAGCGTCAAAAACAAGCCAAAAAGCCTTCAAAACAGGGCATTTTTCAAGTTGATTTCAGGCACGTAAAAAAAAACTTAAAAACGCCCGGCGGACCCCTTAAAACAATGAAATTAACATTCCAACTGTTGTTTCTAGTTAGGGGCCGTCCCCGGACACCTTACCTGATAGTTTGTTTGTTGAAAAACTCTGGGGCAATTTTCCAAATCGGGGTTTGAAGGGATTTTTTTACTTCCCAACTGGCTATTAAAAAACAAAAAAAACCGTGTAACACTATCGAAAATTAATAAAATAACATTGAATTTGGTATTTTTAGCAAGCCCCTAACGGGTCTAATGATGCCTGATAGTTTGCAAGTTTGAAAATTTTGGTTAACTTTAAAAATTTTGCTTAAATTCATATACTGAAAATCGAGCGTCAAAAACAAGCCAAAAAGCCTTCAAAACAGGGCATTTTTCAAGTTGATTTCAGGCACGTAAAAAAAAAACTTAAAAACGCCCGGCGGACCCCTTAAAACAATGAAATTAACATTCCAACTGTTGTTTCTAGTTAGGGGCCGTCCCCGGACACCTTACCTGATAGTTTGTTTGTTGAAAAACTCTGGGGCAATTTTCCAAATCGGGGTTTGAAGGGATTTTTTTACTTCCCAACTGGCTATTAAAAAAAAAAAAAACCGTGTAACACTATCGAAAATTAATAAAATAACATTGAATTTGGTTTTTAGCAAGCCCCTAACGGGTCTAATGATGCCTGATAGTTTGCAAGTTTGAAAATTTTGGTTAACTTTAAAAATTTTGCTTAAATTCATATACTGAAAATCGAGCGTCAAAAACAAGCCAAAAAGCCTTCAAAACAGGGCATTTTTCAAGTTGATTTCAGGCACGTAAAAAAAAACTTAAAAACGCCCGGCGGACCCCTTAAAACAATGAAATTAACATTCCAACTGTTGTTTCTAGTTAGGGGCCGTCCCCGGACACCTTACCTGATAGTTTGTTTGTTGAAAAACTCTGGGGCAATTTTCCAAATCGGGGTTTGAAGGGATTTTTTTACTTCCCAACTGGCTATTAAAAAACAAAAAAAACGTGTAACACTATCGAAAATTAATAAAATAACATTGAATTTGGTTTTTAGCAAGCCCCTAACGGGTCTAATGATGCCTGATAGTTTGCAAGTTTGAAAATTTTGGTTAACTTTAAAAATTTTGCTTAAATTCATATACTGAAAATCGAGCGTCAAAAACAAGCCAAAAAGCCTTCAAAACAGGGCATTTTTCAAGTTGATTTCAGGCACGTAAAAAAAAACTTAAAAACGCCCGGCGGACCCCTTAAAACAATGAAATTAACATTCCAACTGTTGTTTCTAGTTAGGGGCCGTCCCCGGACACCTTACCTGATAGTTTGTTTGTTGAAAAACTCTGGGGCAATTTTCCAAATCGGGGTTTGAAGGGATTTTTTTACTTCCCAACTGGCTATTAAAAAACAAAAAAAACCGTGTAACACTATCGAAAATTAATAAAATAACATTGAATTTGGTATTTTTAGCAAGCCCCTAACGGGTCTAATGATGCCTGATAGTTTGCAAGTTTGAAAATTTTGGTTAACTTTAAAAATTTTGCTTAAATTCATATATACTGAAAATCGAGCGTCAAAAACAAGCCAAAAAGCCTTCAAAACAGGGCATTTTTCAAGTTGATTTCAGGCACGTAAAAAAAAACTTAAAAACGCCCGGCGGACCCCTTAAAACAATGAAATTAACATTCCAACTGTTGTTTCTAGTTAGGGGCCGTCCCCGGACACCTTACCTGATAGTTTGTTTGTTGAAAAACTCTGGGGCAATTTTCCAAATCGGGGTTTGAAGGGATTTTTTTACTTCCCAACTGGCTATTAAAAAACAAAAAAAAACCGTGTAACACTATCGAAAATTAATAAAATAACATTGAATTTGGTATTTTTAGCAAGCCCCTAACGGGTCTAATGATGCCTGATAGTTTGCAAGTTTGAAAATTTTGGTTAACTTTAAAAATTTTGCTTAAATTCATATACTGAAAATCGAGCGTCAAAAACAAGCCAAAAAGCCTTCAAAACAGGGCATTTTTCAAGTTGATTTCAGGCACGTAAAAAAAAACTTAAAAACGCCCGGCGGACCCCTTAAAACAATGAAATTAACATTCCAACTGTTGTTTCTAGTTAGGGGCCGTCCCCGGACACCTTACCTGATAGTTTGTTTGTTGAAAAACTCTGGGGCAATTTTCCAAATCGGGGTTTGAAGGGATTTTTTTACTTCCCAACTGGCTATTAAAAAACAAAAAAACCGTGTAACACTATCGAAAATTAATAAAATAACATTGAATTTGGTATTTTTAGCAAGCCCCTAACGGGTCTAATGATGCCTGATAGTTTGCAAGTTTGAAAATTTTGGTTAACTTTAAAAATTTTGCTTAAATTCATATACTGAAAATCGAGCGTCAAAAACAAGCCAAAAAGCCTTCAAAACAGGGCATTTTTCAAGTTGATTTCAGGCACGTAAAAAAAAACTTAAAAACGCCCGGCGGACCCCTTAAAACAATGAAATTAACATTCCAACTGTTGTTTCTAGTTAGGGGCCGTCCCCGGACACCTTACCTGATAGTTTGTTTGTTGAAAAACTCTGGGGCAATTTTCCAAATCGGGGTTTGAAGGGATTTTTTTACTTCCCAACTGGCTATTAAAAAACAAAAAAAACCGTGTAACACTATCGAAAATTAATAAAATAACATTGAATTTGGTATTTTTAGCAAGCCCCTAACGGGTCTAATGATGCCTGATAGTTTGCAAGTTTGAAAATTTTGGTTAACTTTAAAAATTTTGCTTAAATTCATATACTGAAAATCGAGCGTCAAAAACAAGCCAAAAAGCCTTCAAAACAGGGCATTTTTCAAGTTGATTTCAGGCACGTAAAAAAAAAACTTAAAAACGCCCGGCGGACCCCTTAAAACAATGAAATTAACATTCCAACTGTTGTTTCTAGTTAGGGGCCGTCCCCGGACACCTTACCTGATAGTTTGTTTGTTGAAAAACTCTGGGGCAATTTTCCAAATCGGGGTTTGAAGGGATTTTTTTACTTCCCAACTGGCTATTAAAAAACAAAAAAAACCGTGTAACACTATCGAAAATTAATAAAATAACATTGAATTTGGTATTTTTAGCAAGCCCCTAACGGGTCTAATGATGCCTGATAGTTTGCAAGTTTGAAAATTTTGGTTAACTTTAAAAATTTTGCTTAAATTCATATACTGAAAATCGAGCGTCAAAAACAAGCCAAAAAGCCTTCAAAACAGGGCATTTTTCAAGTTGATTTCAGGCACGTAAAAAAAAACTTAAAAACGCCCGGCGGACCCCTTAAAACAATGAAATTAACATTCCAACTGTTGTTTCTAGTTAGGGGCCGTCCCCGGACACCTTACCTGATAGTTTGTTTGTTGAAAAACTCTGGGGCAATTTTCCAAATCGGGGTTTGAAGGGATTTTTTTTACTTCCCAACTGGCTATTAAAAAACAAAAAAAACCGTGTAACACTATCGAAAATTAATAAAATAACATTGAATTTGGTATTTTTAGCAAGCCCCTAACGGGTCTAATGATGCCTGATAGTTTGCAAGTTTGAAAATTTTGGTTAACTTTAAAAATTTTGCTTAAATTCATATACTGAAAATCGAGCGTCAAAAACAAGCCAAAAAGCCTTCAAAACAGGGCATTTTTTCAAGTTGATTTCAGCACATCTCTC